>SNQJ01S0003676.1:238400-283392 GCA_010110895.2 Picea sitchensis | reverse complement strand
AACTACCCATTTATTATATCTAACTACCATAGTGGGCCTTATTTAATAATATAGTGGACCTAGTCCACCTTACATTGAATGACCTCCACTATTATCACTATGGTCCCTCTGCCACCCCACCTCCCCCCTACCCCCCAACCAATACCTCTCTAGCTACCTGACATTTCATCCCCCTTATGAAAGCGTTGTCCTCAACGCTTGATGTACAACCATATACCAGGGTCCCATGGATAAGTGTGGACCATAGTGATGAAGTAGACTAGAGAACCAGGGTCCCATTGAGAAATGGTAGCCACCATGATGAAGTAGTCCAACCGCCATTGTAAACCAGGGTCCCATGTCCAATTTCTCATGTGAACCCCACATGGAAGATATCGGTACCCAATAATCAACTGAAAATGATGCTCCCAATACTGACACCTATCATGTGGATCCAAATAAGAATAACCATCCACATAGTGGGAGATGATCAAATATGAATCTGGAAGGAACAATACCATTGTAGAATATGCAAGCTGGACGCTAGTAACTAGATCCTGATGTGGGACATTGATGTTCTCTACAGAAGGTGGAGTAAAGTCATCAAATAAAATATGAAAGTGGTTGCCATCCTAGAAATGACAACTATCCATATACCAATCATCACAATCAGCCTCAAAATCATACCAAGCATATATTTCTTGATTATATTCATCCCTGATGTCCACCATAAGAAATATCTCCTGCATTCTATCCAATGAATCTTGAATACTACGAAAACTATCATTGAGGCCATTTGCATGGTCATGCAATCTAGCATCCAATGTGTCATAGAATTGGGATTTGAATGCTTCAGTAATTTGTAGAATTTATTTGAGGGTTTGAGAGGAAATAGCCATTTGAACACCCTATGAATTCTTTGGTCCCACAACCGTCTTGAAAAAACCCAAAAAATAGAACAATAAGTTACGACAGAAAATCGCGGCTTTTTCTGGAAAAATCCTAAAAAACTGTTGAATTTAAAATGCTCATAAATTCACTTCCCGGACTCCGTTTCGGCTGATTTGTTTTTGAAATTGGGTGAAATTGTGACAGGAACTTAGATCTATAATTTGTTTGGGCAAACTCGGTCTCCAGCTGCTACAAAAATATAAAAAAATTGCGTCGTCATCCATGGAAAAAGCCCTGAAAATTACAGATTTTAAAATTTCAATATCTTGACTTCCCGGACATTGTTTCAGACGATTTTTTTTTAACTTGGGTGTTTTTATGAGAGGAACTCAGATATACAACCTGTTTCTGCAAATTTTTCACAGAAATAGATCGAAAATTTTTGGAATGTCGCGGCCCTCTTTTTTCTTCTCCGAAAAAAAAATCTGCAAAAATAAAAAATATTTGCCCACAATGTCTGCCAGGGAAAGTGCTTTGATACAACTTGTTAAGAACCAATGAATTGAATACAAAATATCACCATAGATCCAAATATATCTGAATACAATCACCACACAAGATATATGAAACCATATAGAAAACCACCACTTTATTATATCAAACCCTTAGGGTAGGGCAACACCCTACAATGGATCCTATTATGGAAGAGATCCTCTCATGTTCACTTACCTCTTTGAGGGGGCTTCCTCATATTGAGATACCACTCCAAATACAATACTTTTCTTCATGTCCCATTACATTGCTTGAACCCCTTTATATAGTGCTATCATCACCTAAGAACATTTTATAGGAGGAATCTTCTAGAAGTAGAACCTTCTAAGAAGTCCTCTTACATTTATTATATCTAACTACCCATTTATTATATCTAACTACCATAGTGGGCCTTATTTAATAATATAGTGGACATAGTCCACCTTACATTGAATGACCTCCACTATTATCACTATGGGCCCTTTGGCACCCCCCACTACCTCTCTAGCTACCTTATAGTCTCACCTGAGGTAGAGGCAGGGGTGGTTGCATGACTCCAGTGTCTGCAACCTTAGCTGGGACACATATCTGTGATTACAAGATTCTATCAAAGCACTTAGCAGTTACAGTTCATCAGTATTTAACCAGTATCTATTTCGCAGTTAAAACCCTAATCACAGAGCATCACAATATTCAACCAGATCTAACATATAGTGTTAAGGTCCTAACCCGCACATAGGTAGATCAATATATTCGGATGTAATACAGGTCAATATTAAAATGGCCTTTCAATAAAATAGAATAAGGCGGATGTAAGAAGACCTAATAGAAGCTTTCTCTTCTAGAAGGATCTTCCTCTATATGCTTCTCTTGATAGACATATTTAGTATAAATAAAGGTCGAGGGTATGAAAACCCTAGCTTGGAGATTATTGTAATAGAGCGTTGCTCGACTGGAGGTTGCCCCCCTCGAAGAGGCCAGTGAACATTGCTTTCTGAATCAAAGTGTTATTTCTGTTGTTGTTCTTATATCATTTATGTGTTATTGTGGAGATTATGTTGGTTATATTACTGTTATTCTTCCATTTCTATCATTTTATTTCTGTTCTGCATACTTTTTATATCTGGTATATTACAAGTGGTATCAGAGCACTTTCCTAGGCAGAAATTGTGGGAAATTTGTTTTCAGGGTAGAGACATATTCTGGTGTCTTTAAGCCACAGATATCTATCATTACATGCATAAACCCGTGGTTGAGGGATTCATACACGCAGGAAATACAAGTGGTTCTTAAGCGCACATCTGTTGGCCACCCTTGTAACCCTTGTTGGTACCCCTTCGAGTGGTAGCACATCAGACAACACCTATGTACGGATCGACCTAGATTTCCTGAAGCCCTATTTAGATAAACTGATCGGCCGCCTGACTGCTATAGTGCCACCGAGAACAACACTCAGGAAGATACTCTCTAGTACCTGGGTAGTCGGGTAGTACGGCTAAGGGTACAGTCTATCCTCCTTAGTTAGTGCCCTGAGATATTGGGTCGAGTACTACTGTTGGACCCCGCATGTATATCAGAGAGATACAGCACAGGAAAAACCCTTGTCTGTAGAACCCTTGAATACCTAACCTTTGGGGGACAGAAACATAAACAAATTAAAACAGACAAGATCTATTGTCGCACAACTGTGTTCGGGTTGCCAAGTAAATACACATTTCTTTCTGGTTAAGCATTTGGGGATTTCATCACTGCAGTATTATTTGAGACCTATTCCATTGGATTCATCTCTTTTCCCTTATCACATTCATCCATATCATTTTTCGACAATTTTTTTTACCCCGCCTACCCCTTTTCAGTTCACCCATCCTCATGGCCCATACCCGTAGCCAAGACCTAGAAGCTCGCTTCAACACCTTGCAATCTAGTTTCCTCGAGACCCTAAAAGAAGTGAAACAACTTAGTGCTACTGTTGCCTCTATTGATTCATCCATCAATACAACCATAAATACAACCATGCAGTCCTCAATGGAGGAAGTCAAACAAGAACTGACTGCCCATCCTGAATCTGTCTTTGCATCACTCTACACCAAACTGAAGATCCCTACAAATGACCCTTTCTCTGATGCACCTCCAAAGACTGAAGGTGAACATTCCTCCCATTCCCATACCTTTCATCCCCATCACTTTCAATGTGACCTACGCCTTCCATGGGTGGATGTGACCAAATTTGATGGCTCAGACCCCACTGGTTGGGTCACCCAAATGGAACATTATTTCTCTTTATATGGCATTACAGATGACTTGGCCAAACTATGGTATGGTGTTCTCCATCTAGATCAAGAATGTTGGCAATGGTGGAAATGGTGGCAATGGAGAAAAACTTCTCGTCAAGGGTATATTGCTTGGACCCAATTTGTGACTGAGCTTTATGAACGCTTTGACACTGACACCAACCGTTTGGGTTGTTTGACAAAGTTGAAACAATCAGGAACAATAGAAGACTTCATAGCTGCCTTTAAGCGCCTGGCTTTTCAAACAGAGGGCATGACTGATGCTTTCTTTCGAGAGTGTTTTATCAGTGGCCTCAAGGAGGAGATTCGGGCCCATGTCCTCATGGATCGACCTTCGAGTTGGGTGGAGGCTACTAAAAAAGATAAAGAAGCACAACAAGTTGTATCCTCTCAAAACCGTAAACCCTCCTTTATCCCTCACCTTAAACCCATAAATCCCACTACTCCCACCACCCCATTAAAGATCCAAAAATTGATTAGGGCTGAAATGGTTGAACGCCAACTCAAAGGCCTTTGTTATAATTGTGATGACAAATATTTCCCAGGCCACAAGTGTAAGGAAAAAAATATTTTTATGGCCATCTCTGAGGATATTTCAGAAGAGGATGTTGAAACTCCCCTTGTGCCCGAGTCACCTGAAATAACTGACATAACCCCTCCCTCAGACCCTCCCGAAGTGGAACCAATCATTTCCCTCAATACTCTCATTGGATTCTCCGCCCCCCAAACCCTCAAGTTAATCTGTTACATCAAGCATCAGAAAGTCATCATTCTGGTTGATAGTGGAAGCACCCATAATTTTATTCATCGTCGCATTGCCCAAGAAACTCATTGCTACATACATGTCGTCAACAATTTCCAAATCATGATTGTCAATGGTGGTTCCATGAATTGTGGAGGGCGTTGTGAAAATGTGCATCTCCAAATCGGTGACTACCACTTAAAATCCCATATGTTTTCTATCGACATGGGTGGTTGTGACATTGTGTTGGGTGCATACTGGAAGACCACCAATATAAATTCGACCAGGAAGGCATTAACCATGCAATTCGACCAGGAAGGCCACCAATATAAATTCCAAGGCATCACGGCTGGTTCACTTGAGGTTTCATTAGTTCCCATCGCATCGAAAAGATACTCAAAAAAGATCATTCTGGTGTCATTGCCCAACTCCATGCCATACAAGCAACAGAGACACCCCCGGTGCCGGAAGACCTCCAAGCCCTCCTTTCTAAACACCAAATGGTATTTTCCACTCCCCAAGGACTCCCTCCTTCCCGCGGTGTTCATGATCATTCCATTCCCCTTGTACCTGGAAGCCTTCCTCCCAATATCCGTCTGTATCGCCACCCCTTTTCACAAAAAAAATAAATGAAAATGGTCTAGGAACTCCTTACTGCAGGCGTTATCCGCCCTAGTACGAGCCCTTACTCTTCTCCTGTAGTCATGGTCATGAAGAAAGAAGGTTCTTGGAGAATGTGTCCTGACTTCTGTGCCCTCAACAAACTGACCATTAAAGACAAATTTCTCATTCATGTCATTGATGATCTCCTGGATGAATTGAGTGGCGCCCAATTCTTTAGTAAATTTGATCTTCGCTCAGGCTATCACCAGATACGTATGAAGGAGGCATACATTCCCAAGATGACCTTTTGAACTCATGAGGGCCACTATGAGTTTTTGGTCATGCCCTTTGGCTTGTGTAATCCCCCCTCCACCTTCCAAAGCCTCATGAATCATGTCTTTCGTCCTTTTCTCCGTCATTTTGTATTAGTTTTCTTTGATGATATCCTAATCTATAGCAAAACTTGGACATACCATCTTATTCATGTGGATCGAGTTCTCCATCTACTCTCTCAGCACAAACTTTTCCTGAAACAGTCTAAATGTGCTTTTGGTGCCTCAAAAGTAGAATACTTGGGTCATCTGGTTGGCAAAGATGGCGTCAGGGTGGATCCAAAAAATATTGAAGCTATGCAAGACTGGCCGCACCCAAAGACTCTCAAAATATTGTGTGGATTTCTGGGCTTAACAGGGTATTATCGCAAGTTTGTTAAGAATTATGGCAAGATTGCAGCACCTCTCATGACTCTCCTCAAAAATAACTCTTTCACTTGGAATCCAACAGCTGCTCAAGCTTTTCAAACCTTGAAGACGACCATGTGCACCACTCTGGTTCTGGCCCTTCCTGATTTCAAAAAGACCTTTGTGTTGGAATGTGATGCCTCAGGGAAAGGAATCGGTGTTGTCCTTATGCAAGAGGGTCGACCTTTGGCCTGCACCAACAGGCAACTATCTAAAAGGAATCTAGGCAAACCCATCTATGAAAAGAAAATGTTGGCTATTCTACATGTCGTTGATCCGTGGCGCCCTTATCTCTTGGGGCAACATTTCCAAATTAAGACAGACCATCAAAGCCTCAAGTAATTTCTGGAACAACACATTTCCTCCCTGGAGCAACAAAAATGGGTGACTAAGCTCTTTGTATATGATTATGAGATCATTTACAAGAAGGGAAAAGACAATGTGGTGGCGGATGCACTGTCCCGAAAATATGAAGAAGATGGATCCCTTTTTTCTCTTTCCTTCATTGTACCAGATTGGCTCCAAGCTGTGCGCCAAAAATGGCTACAAGATCCCAAAAGTTCGCATTTGATCCAATAATTGCAGACCAATGCTCCATCTCCCCCAAGGTACTCTTGGCTCTAGGATGAGCTTCGATACAAAGATCGTTTGTATTTAAGTAAACAATCAAAGCTTAAATCCACGGTACTTTCTTAGCTTCATGCTACACCCACAACGGGGCACTCAGGGTTCACCAAAACCTATGACAGGGTCAAACGTTTTTTCTTTTGGGATGGTATGAAACAAGACATCCGTAATTTTGTCGCTGAATGTGAGGTGTGTCAACGCAACAAGGGAGAAACAATCAAATCTCTAGGCACACTACAACTGCTTCCAATTCCACCTGCTATTTGGAAGGATATCTCTATGGACTTTATTACCGACTTATCCAAATTGGGAAATAAGTCAATCATAATGGTGGTTATGGATTTCCTTTCCAAGTATGCTCATTTCTACGCTCTTCAACACCCATCTATTGCATCCACGGTGGCTCAATTTTTCATGGACCAGGTCTTCAAGATTCATGGCATGCCGCACTCTATTGTTTCTGATCGTGACCCAACTTTCACAAGCAATTTTTGGCAAGAATTGTTTAAGCTACAGGGCACCCAATTGCATCTAAGCACAACTTATCATCCCCAGACTGATGGTCAAATGGAAGTTGTCGACAAGTGTTTGGAAACATATCTAAGGTGTTTTGCCTCTGAAAATCAAAATCAGTGGGCTCAATGGTTACCCCTAGCTGAATGGTGGTACAACACTTCCTACCATACAACTACACGCATGACTCCTTTTGAAGCGGTATATGGACAGAAGCCACCTTCAGTTCTCTCATACTTACCGGGTACCTCGAAGGTCCAAGAGGTTGACCAAACACTTATAGTTCAAGAGGATATTCTTCGTACCCTTAAAGAGAACTTGGTCATGGCATAGAATCGCATGAAGCAACAAGTAGATCAAGGTCGCTCTGAACGTCAATTTGCAGAAGGGGATCAGGTGTTTCTACGATTGCAACCATACGAGAAAAATTCCCTCAAGTCTGAGTAGTGTCAGAAGCTAGCGCCCAAAATTTATGGTCCTTATATAGTTCTCAAGCGTGTGGGACAAGTTGCCTATCAGTTAGCTCTGCCCAGTCAGTCAAAGCTACATCTTGTTTTTCATGTTTCATGCTTAAAGAAGGTTATTGAAACTAGGTGCCAAATTCAAACCAACCTTCCCGAGTTAGTTGAAGAAGGATCCATTTGGCTATAGCCAGAAGCAGTTTTGGACCAGCGTGAGCGTTGCCTTCATCAACGAACCATCAAGGAAGTTCTAGTCCAGTGGAAAGATACAACTCCAGCAGATGCCGCTTGGGAACCAACTACCATTCTGCGGTAGTTTCCACATCTCAAGCCTTGAGGACAAGGTTGTTTTTAAGGGGGCGGACATGTTAGGGTCCTAACCCACACATAAGTAGATCAATATATTTGGATGTAATACAGGCTAATATGAAAATGGCCTTTCAATAAAATAGAATAAGGCGAATGTAAGAAGACCTAATAGAAGCTTCCGCTTCTAGAAGGATCTCCATCTAGATGCTTCTCTTGATAGACATATTTAGTATAAATAAAGGTCGAGGGTATGAAAACCCTAGCTTGGAGATTATTGTAATAGAGCACTGCTCGACTGGAGGTTTCCCCCTCGAAGAGGCCCATGAACATTGCTTTCTGAATCAAAGTGTTATTTCTGTTGTTGTTCTTATATCATTTCTGTGTTATTGTGGAGATTATGCTGGTTATATTACAGTTATTCTGCCATTTCTAGCATTTTATTTATGTTCTGCATACTTTTTATATCTGGTATATTACATATAGATGCACTTAGCATAAGGGAACAGATCGGATCTAACATTCATTCACATTACTAATCATTAAGCTACTATATCAAATGCATATAAACATACATTACTACATTAATCATATGAAAAATAAACAATCACAATGCACAAAGCAACCATAACACAGGATATATGTGGTTCACCCCCATCTTGGGGCTACATCCACCAACTCTTCTTCTTATTTATTGTCTTTTTCAATATTCTACATGCACAGAGCCACAACATCCTACTCTGCATAGGACAGGAGATCTGTGTGCACTCCACCAGATCCTCCTTCCTCGAGCTAGGTCACAGCACGAAGCCTTTACACAGTCTCTTACAGTCACTTGCACTTAACCTTTCAAGTCTCACACAGTATGCACAAATCATTTACAACTATTACTTTCACTTAGCCTTAGCATCGTACACTTGCGCTTATCACTTAGCATCACCCATTCTCCACTATCTTACTTCACCTAGATATCTATTTATACATTACAAAAGAGGCCTAAACATGGGTAAACCCATGGGCCGACATCCCCATACCCGTTACATAAGCCCAAAACCCAAAAATCCCTAAACAAGGGGACGAGATCCCGCGATCTCCGCTTTGACTTGCGCTCCACCTTTGACAGACTGTCGAAGTCCCAAAAGTAGGTCAAAAATGACCAAGGATCCTCAAAACTTGATCAAGGGCCAACAAAACCTGGTTCACATTTGATAAGCTTCTCAACAAAATCCCTTTAACTTATCGGCCCCTCTGGTAAACCAGAAATCAACGCAACACACAGAGTGTACTACACAGTCTCACCCGAGATAACTCTATGGGTGGTTGCAATATTCAGGGGTTTGCAAATTGAGAATGAGTGGAGATTTGTGGTTGTGTTTTGTAATCTTTATTCATTCAGTCTGACATCTAATTATAACAATAATTCTATTCATTCATGTGGAATACCTGATCTACCTAGTTACTTCATTCATATAACATTCATAATTTAATCAGACATACAAACACATACATTCATTCACATAACACAAGTGTTACCATGGTTCAGCCCCTCCTGGTCTACATCCACACAGATCTACCTCTCAATATTTTACTATGGTTCAGAAATATATCACGTCGTGTGTGTTTACAATCTTATATCTCATCCTTTTCCACAAAGTCCTTGATCCCTGTGAGGCTGACTAGATCACACCAGTCTCCTCAGCCTATGATATAACCCTCAGGATCGAGTCGCTCACTACTTCCTTCACTCACCAGCTTAATGACTCGTATAGTTCTTACAGTTATCTCTCCCTCTATGGGTGTTTGTGTCTCTTTCGTTTCCCTCTATCTCTCTCCACTCTCTCTAAGTACTACTTATTTATATCTTTGGCTCACCAACCATTACAATGCATTACAAAAACCCTAACCCTAGTGTCGTTAGGTCTTCCTTGCATGCGCGCCTCGCTTGCTTCTCGTACACATGTTTCTTTTCCTTCCATCTGTCTTTTACTCCTTGCATGCTTCTCCTCCAAAAATAGCCTTTCTTCCTGACTAGGCCTGCATCCAACAGGCCCCCAACACTGACATTTGGCTTGTCTTGAGCCACCTAAACTCTGTGCGCTTCTTCAATATCTCATGCGAGAGCTTGGAACTTCTCTTTGAGTTACTTTGCTTGCATTTGAGCCTGCGCATTATTTTCTATGCGTGCGTCCAATACTTGTGTTGCAATCTCTTCACTGACCATCTCTAGGAATTCTACCTGAGTTTGTGCCATATTATTCTTTGCCTTTTCCGCCTGCGCAATGACCTCTGTTGCCCGCTCTTGGAGAGGTTCCATTTGAGCTTGTCGCTCCTTCTTCTGTGTCTGCATGACTATGAGTTCTGCTTCCAGATTCTTCATATCCTATCCTCCTTTGACGCGCTCAGTGATTGACATCATCTTCTGCCTATGCTTGAGGTCCTGGATAGCTGCACTTATCTTCTCCTCTTCTTGGTCCCATTGCTGGACTTGTTGATCCTCCTCCAGCTTTGTCCATAATTGTGTTTCTTTATCGAACAAGTCGGCAGTTGTGTGGACTTGTCGCTCCATATCGTCCATTTGTGTTGACGCTTCTTGCTTCCTTTTCTCCCTGACCTCTGGGGGAGTGGTAGGGGTGATTTGTTCGTAGAGGGTCTCGATCTCCTGCATGTATGGACCGATTGTCTGCACAATCTGATCAATATTTTGCGTCGTCGTGATCTCTGTTGTCTATGCGCTCTTTGGAATTTTTTCATAGGCTACAACCAATCCCTGCTCGAGCCTATTTGTGTGATATTTCTCGTCTTTGGTCTCGATCTTGACTTGCTCGAGCACCAATTCAAACTCGTCTCTTTTTTCCTTCTTCTACTGCAATTCCTCTGCGTCTGTGCATGCGCGCTACTGTACCTCTTTCTCGACGCTGACTTGCAGTTTATACAATGCTTTGGTTGGTATCCGCATCATTACCAACTGGGTTTGGGCCAAATATTTCAATCATTTTTGACCCACAATTTCATCCATGCGCAACATGCTGGGTGTAATGTGAAACGCCGAGCTCGACTATGTTGTCGTATGGATCTTATCCTGTTCGCTCGATCCATCCTTGAATCCTATCTGTGATGCTGCTGGGAATGATTCTATTCCTCTACCGGCCCTCTTTGTTTCTCTGATTTGCTTAGGGGCTACCTCATGTCTGCCATCTCATCTTGCATCCTGTCCCTTTGGCATTGAGATTCATCAAAATCCTCCATTGTTTGATTCTAGACCATCTAGGCCACGAGGTCCACGTCGTCCTCCGTTATCGTATATTCTGGTGGCATTTTGTGCACCTTAGTTTTTTTGTGCACACCCTCCCTTTGTATAATTTTCCTCTTGGTATGGACTTGATCCTATTGAGTAGCACTTGATGTGGCCCCCTGTGTTGTCTCATCCTCTTATTCTTATTCCTACACCGCCTGGGTGTTGTTCTTCTTCCCCGCCTAGGTGCCTTTCCTTGACACACCTCATTTCTTCTGTTGCATCGGGTTTTGACCTGTCCTTGGCTTGTTGGGCATCATTTTTTCTCCTGTAGGTGTATGTTCATGTACTTCCTCAACCTCCTTATCCACGGGCATCTCTTGATTTAAGTCTAGAATCATCCAGTACTCGTGCCAATCCTTGATTGTCATTTCTACGCCCTCTACCTTGACGCAGAACCTTAGTTGTAGCCATTGGTTCTCAGGATCCTTCCATGCTTGGATCCATACTGTATGCCTGGTCTCTTTAAAGTTGGCTATACCCTGATACTGTGCGACCACTTCTGGTGTAATCTGCTAGGTGTTGGCGATGCTTTCCTGTAGGTCGTTGTAATACCCTGCGAACATGCCCGCATTCACACTTTTTTCTTAGGGTTTGAAGGGCTCCCCAATGATAGGTATTGTGTTGTACGGAAAGGATTGGATCTCTCGGAAAAGTATATATACTAAGGCTCCCTCCATCCGACCAAGGCGACCAGGACAAGTAGCCACGAATATTGAAATTATGTCCCCAGGTCATGCAGATATTTACATTCTTCCAAGAACAGATTCAACAAGTACGGGGCCAGCTGAGTATGGTGCCCTCTGCACACTATTCTGTAGCTGCGATGACCCCGACAAGGACTTCCTCCTTGCGAAATTTCCTGAGTAACTTGCACACCATGATTTTTGTGGCCATCCTTGTTGTTGTGTCACTAATACGCTTAATTATGATTCCACGCAACCCTCTTTTTGTACCATATGTATTCTTCATTTCCTCGAACAATGCCTTCTCCTTCATTTTGTCATCGAGGAACTGCGCGGGTGTCTCCCTCTGAGGTGGCATCCATGTAATATATTTAATGATATCCATGTCTATCAAGACGGGATGTTCCAGCCATAACTATCCTCCATGGGTAACTGCCATCAGTTGCTTGACACAATTTCTTACGTCCTGGGCCCTTCCAAAGTGTGAGATCTCCAACTAGCCTAGAATCCCGATTTTGGGCAGTTCGGTTGCCCACTATTTTGGTTGGTTAATTGGTTTGCCGAAGTGTTCTATACCCACTGTATCCAGGTAAAATTTCTTGGAAATTTCTAGAAACTTGTATGTGTCAGTCGCATCATGGTCTGAGTATCGTAGTTGTTCCACATGGCCTAACATGTTACCCACAACATGCATCCCTTATGAAATGTGCGGCAAGACTATGGTTGTGGTAGCTTGCTTGCGCAGTGATCTTGCTACTAGCTATTTTCCCTTCCACTGTGGTGGCTGACTCGAGGTTTCAACCTCCATTGTTCTCTCTTCTGCATAATCCCTTGCCCGACCAGTGACATCTGCCATTGTTCCCTTCTGTGGTTGTTCCTGCATGGTTATGTGTGACCTTTTCGACATGGTCATTTCTACCTGGTTCGGTATCATCTCATTAACCCTCGGGGATTCTTCAAGGTTTTTCGAACGTGAAGGATTTCCTGTATCTTGGGTCTACTGTCTCTGTTCTACTTCCAACATATCGATGTCCATTCCCACTGGTGTTGTCTATTGGGTTTCCTCCACCACTGGTGTGGGGATTCCTGGTGCCATATCGGGCGACGAGATTTCGTCCAAGTTGACGAATTCGGAAGGTCGAGGTGGTTGTTGTTCGCTTTCCTATTGCTGGTGAGGTTCTCTTAGGTTGCTTCGAGGTCGTCTGGAGGTCTGACTTGATGCTCCTATCTTGGGTGGTGCCATGGTGGTAAAGGTATTCTGCGTCAAGCTTAGTTGGCTTTGTAACTTCTGCAAACTCTCTCTATGCTCCGTATACTCTATCACTCTGTGCTTTTCTCAATTTCTCAATAACCCTTCTAATCCTCGTGTGCTTACCTTATGTATGAATCATGTGAAACTTCTCGGAGATGTTACCCAACTTGCATTTTGAATGAATTGGCGCTTCCCGCATACTGTCCATTGAATTCTCTTGTTGTCGCCAATTGGTGCGATTAATGCGGCATCCCATCAATCATTCTTTTCATTCAATTTTGATAGTCATCGTCCATTGGCGCTTATTTTTCGTACCCGCAATTTTTGTTGTTTCCTCCTTTTAGTGATTGTTGGTCCTTTCTCCATCGCACTAGAGTTTCCAAGTGCACATGCACATTCTCTTTTCAGCGCGCTACGCCTTTGTTACTATCTGTTGATGTCCGGTGTGGTAACCCCTCTGTTAGTTTTTTTTGTTTTTTAATGTGCTAGGAAGTCGAATGTGTCGATACAGCTTCAGTCGACTCCCATTGACCATCCCTCTAAGTTATGTTCCTCCTAAATCCTTCAACTATACAACTCCCCCATGTGTGACAGTCTTTACTTAGTATGGTCCTAACCAATGCATTCTAAGTTTTCCTAGGTGCTGGAGAGATTTACTGTCGTACAAAAAGACTAAGTCTCCTTCCTTGAAATTTTTCCTCTTGCTATGTCTGTCATGCCAAGATTTTTCCCTTGCTTTCTATACTTCTTGGTGAAACCCTGATAGAATCCTATCTTCCTCCATGATCATCAGCTAACTTAGTCTTTCATGTACTGTGCCTCGCTTTGTCATGTTGGTAATTGTTATGACACGCAGACTAGGTACCAAAAACTCTAATGGAACCATTGCTTCTTGTCCATACACCAATCTGAATGGTGTCTTCCCTGTCAATTTTTTTCATGTGGTCATGTACACCCACAATACTGTTGTTATCTTCAAGACCCAATCATCCCTATTAACGTTGCAGATCTTTGTCTATGCATTCTCGAGGATTTTATTAAAGGCTTCCACTCTTCCATTTTTTTTAGGATGATATGGTGTACTCTTTTGATGATAAACTTCAAACTCCTCAGTCATATCACTAATAATGTTGTTAATGAAGTGAGTGCTTTGATCAGTCATCAAAATACTTGGGCAGCCAAATCTAGTGATCACTTGCTCAAACAAAAAGTTTGTTTTTGTATTTTCGATGCAATCTTTTACTGGTGTTGCTTCTTCCCATCTTATTAAGTATTATGTCGTAGTAATAATATACCTCACTCCTGACCTTTTTCCTGGTAGGTTAATTTGTCCCATAATGATGCAGACCCCCTACCTCAACAGGGTCCTCTAACCTCTCGGTCATTGGATCGTTCAAATCTACGAGCTCGAACAACTCTTTGATTCCATGTTGGAGTCCCACAAACAAATCCACAGGTCATTTTATGAAACTCTCCCTGCGTGAATAAACACCAAGTGCAAGCCTCAACTCCACACGACCACGGGCTATGACCGCACGCCTACACAAAAGGTGTTTCAGAACTTCACATGTCGGGAGTTTACATGTAAGCCAAACCCTATCCTCACAATTTCTGAAATCCCGACAAGGGCCTAGAACTTGCTAGCTCCTCCCTTAGCTCTCGTCCATGTGACCATTCACCATGACCACAGACTTAACCAAAAGATGCGTCGTGTTTCGCAATTTTGGGACTTCTACATATGAGCCAACCCTGACTCCCCAACTCCTGAAACTCTAAAAAGGGCTTAACGGATGTTAGCTCCTTTTCTTATCTCCACTCATGTGACCATTCGCCACGAATTGCGGCCCATCCTTTGAGTGCATCAAGATTTTGCATATCGGGAACTCCCGATGCGATTCACCTCCATTCTCCCGACTCCCGAAATGTTGATATTTCAGAGAGCCAAATCAACGGTCACGTCTCTCTTACGATTTGACGGCTCAGATCTATTCCTTCTTTGTCAGGACTTCGCGTTTCATGAAGTTGGAATATCGCTTGCCTCCCTTCTCCTAATCCCAGATATCCCGAAACTCCGAAATTCTCCCTGGAAAATCAATGGTCTAGATCTCTCCTCGATCAAGGGTTGGGATATTTTTAACGAGTTCGCGTTTCGCTAGTTTTCACAAATTTTCTCTTTGACTTTTACCTCCTGCGGGTCAGAGAAATGATGATCGACTGCCACGTATCTTCTGAAGATGGACTCTCCCAATTATCTTGGGACTTCGCAACTTTGCAAGTCAGCTCTCCTCCTATGCACTCTAAAGGAATAAACCTCGTGCACTTCCTCCAGATCCAATGGCTTTTGGCCCATGCACTTCTAGATCTGATGGCTCATGCTTGATCAATCGATCGGTTGATATTCCACCTCGACGTTCCAGGGCTCTGAACTTCAAGAATCTCAAGTTTCAAACCGCTCTCCCTCCTAAGTTTACAACAACCAACGACTGTGATTCCTCCTGGCGATATTATGCTTGGTCTTCGACCCCAATGATCTGACGGTTCAGATCTATCCCACTGATCAGATGGTCGAGATTCTATTCTGAGGTTCCAGACTCTAGAAATCTCAATTTTCAACTCCGGTAGCTTCTCTCCCCTATGTACGCAAAGTGATAAAACTCGTGCACCTCCTTTTGATCTGATGATTGTTGATCTTCTTCCCTATGATCCAACGATCACGGTCATTCTTCCTCCCGAGCTTCTGATATGTCTCCACCTTGGAAGATTTCTTTGCTTTCAAAGGTTCAAAACCTTTGTTCTCTTGATGAATCTGTCTCTGGAATCTCGTCAACACTTGTGAAAAGTGTTATCTCTTCTGATCTTCTATCCTTGAAAATATTTCGATCTCCCACGCACACCTTGCATTCTCAGGATTTCGAATAACTCAGTTCGAAAGATTTTCTTGAAAATAAAATGCTCTCGCCCACCTGGGGTTATTCTGCATTGGTTCTTCAAAGTTTTTTGGCTTCTTGACATTGTGCACACCATGCACCTGGTCTGAGTTTCTCTGATTCTCTCTGAATTTCTCTAAGTTAATATGAGACTCAGTCGACGCACTCCTTGCATTCGAGATATACACCTTGCATACAGGTATCAGGAGAGAAACAATTGAAACTCATCCAGCTTCGTCATGAACTCATACAGTCAATATCTTGAACAATCATACATGAACGAACTGTAATAAATCATACACACAGAACAACATCCATTCAATCACACATGAAATGAATGCAGTCCAAGGATTTGGGACAATTTATGTCTGTTCTATTCATTCATGAAAAACAAAATACATAGTGTTTCTGCTACTCTAATCTGCTATACTGATCTCTCTATTATGTCCCATACATCCTCCTTTGTTACAATGCAACAATGAAAAACTATCTAAGGACCACTCCACGATCTCTCTCGTCTTGTTCTGAAATCTATCCTATCAATTTCAAAGTTGTTGCCAACTCTGTCCTATTACAATAACTACTAGTTATTGTTAGATAGAGTCAACACTCCATATCTTCAATTTCTTACAGTCCTTCCAGACTTTACAAACAAGTTACATTTTAAAATGTTGTTTACAAAAATATCTCAACAACTGATTTAATTCTGCGTTAAATGCTTGATTTGAAATTATGCCATTGTTGAGATGTCATTATTATTCCTCCACGTGTGCGTTGTTGAATTTGAAGGCGATGCTCTTGCATCATATTCCTCTGGTTAAAAAATTTCATGGACTCCTGTCCATGAGCTCCTGGACTGTCTTTCCATGCTTCAAAATATCAGGTTATGTGACTGAACTTGCATCTTCCATTGGATGATCTTTCCACTTCACTAAGTATTCAGGATATGTCTTCCTCCTAGTTTTCCTTCCATCCCTTTGTTCAATGGTTTTCTACATATGAGGTTTTTCTGCTGTGGGAAATTGCTCTTCCCACTGAATTTATTTCTGATCATCTGATTCCTCTGCTTCATCTCTCCTATAAGGATATAGGTCTGCAACATTGAATATCGGCGATATCCCAACATTGTCTGGAAAATGAATCTCATAAGAATTGGCTGTGAATTTTCTGAGAATCTTGCATGGTCCTATTTTTTTCATATTTAACTTGTTGAACGTTCCCCTTGGGAATCTCTCTTTTCTCAAATGAGCTAAAACTTCATCTCCAACTTCGAATTGCACTTCTCTCCTCTTTTGATCAACTCTACTATTGTATTTCTGGCTGCTGTCATGTAGCTACTCTCTGACCCTATCATGAAGTTTATGCATCTCTGTCGCAAAATCCTCTACTCCAGCACTTCTAAACTCATCTTGATTCAAATCTCCCAATTTCGTAATCCTTCTAGGCTGTATACGATACACAATTTCAAATGCACTTTTTCCTGTGCTCTTGTTCACTGAATTGTTGAATGCAAATTCTCCTTGTGCTAGAATCTGATCCCATTGTCGACCTTACTCAGTGACTAAAGGACAAGTTCGTCCCCAACCTCTTCCATAGATTCCTCCAAAAGTGTCCTACAAATTTGGTGTCCCTGTCTGAAACTATGCTTCTCGACAATCGATGTAATCTCACTACTTCTCTGAAAAAGAAATTGGTGATGTGTGTGGCATCGCTTGTCTTCTGGCATGGTATGAAATGTGCCATTTTTTAGAATCTGTCCACTACAACAAATATGGAATCACTCCCTTTTTTAGTTCTAGGCAATCCCAAAACAAAATCCATACTGATTGCATCCCACAGCCTTTCTGGAATTGGTAATGGATGATACAAACCAATGTTTTGTTGTCTTCCTTTTGCATACTAACAAATTATACATTTGTTCACAAACTTTTTCACTTCATCTCTCATGGTCGGCCAATAGTACGAATTGCTTAGCTGTGAAAATGTCTTATCATGACCAAAATGTCCAACTAAACCTCCACTGTGTTTCTGTTTCACCAGGTTGTCTCTCATTGAGCACTTCAGAATGCATAATTGGCTTCCCTTTAACAACAATCCATCCTGGATCAAATATTCAATCCATGGGATTTTGTCTCCCAAAAAAGGATTCTTGCATGCCTCATAAGCTTCTTTGAAATTTGCATCTTCTTTATACATCTCCTTGAGGTGTTCGAACCCCAAGGTCTCCACTTGGAATTCATGTACAATCAAACTCCTCCTGCCCAAAGCATCTGTGACTTTGTTAGCAGTTCCAACAATGTGTTTAATAACAAAAGTAAAATTTTGCATAAATTCTACCCATTTTGCATGTTTTTGATTCAACTTTTCTTGCCTAGTAATAAATTACAAAGCTTGATTATCACTATACAAGACAAATTCCTTAGGAATTAGATAGTGCCTCCATTTTTTCAAAGATTGAATCAACACATAAAATTCCTTGTCATACGTGGAATACTTTTGCTTGGCGTCATTCAGTTTCTCACTAAAATAAGCAATTGGGTTATTGTCCTGACTCAAGACTGCTCCAATAGATAATCCACTTGCATTGCATCTCACCTGAAATGTTTTTCCAAAATCTGGTAAGACCAGAATTGGTTGCTCTGTGATTTTCTCCTTCAACACTTTGAAACTTTTTCCAGCTTCCTCTGTCCAACTGAATGACTTGTGTTTCTTCTTCACAGTGTCCAGCATGGGTGCGCAAATGCCACTGAAATTTCTGATGAATTTGTATAAAAACTCGCTAATCCATGAAAAATTCTTACCTCAAATATATTGCTCGACGATATCCATTCTTTGATCGCTCTCATGTTTTCTGGGTCCATCTTCAATTCATTTGAAGAGATTATGAAACCCAAATATATGAGCTCCTTCTTCATAAAAGAACTCTTCTTGAGATTTATCAACAATTTCTCTTGCTGCAACCTTTCCATCACTGATGTCATATGTCCTAAGTGTTCTTCCTTTGTCTTGTTAAAGATTAGTATGTCATCTAGATATACTATGACAAATTTACCTATGAAGTCTTTCAACACTTCATTCATTAACCTCACAAATTTGCTTGGTGCATTTGTCAACCCAAAGGGCATGACCAACCATTCAAACAATCCTTCATTTGTCTTGAATGTTGTTTTCCATTCATCTCCCTCTCTCATCCATATTTGATGATATCCGCTCTTCAAGTCTATCTTGGAAAAATAGATTGCTCCACTCAAACAGTCCATCAAATCATCCATCTTCGGTAAAGGAAATATGTATCTAATGGTTATCTTGTTGATGGCTTGAGAATCTGTACACATCCTCCATCCTCCATCTTTCTTTGGGCTTAATGCAGTCGATACTGCACATGGTCTTAGGCTTTCCCTAACTAACCCTTTATCCAACAACTCCTGGACTTGATTTTTGACCTCCTCATTCTCTCTAGGTGTCAACCTATAAGATGCTTTGTTTGCTAAACTAGCTCCTGGAATAAGGTCAATATGATGGATTATACTCCTAATGGGTGGCATTGAGTGTGGTAACTCATCCATGACTATATCAAGAAAGTTTTCTAACAGTTCTTGGATTTCTGCAGGCGAGTCTTCTACAGAAGTATTTGTAAGGATAACTCTAGGCTTCCTCACTACAACAAATTGCATTTATTTCTCCTTCTTGACTTCATTCAAGAGATCCTTCCCACTCATGAGAAGTATACTTGAACTAGATTCTCTCTTTTGCTCTTTGTCTTCTATTGGTAACAACATATGTGTCCTACCATTCTTTTCTAGGGTATAGGTATTATTTCTTCCATCATGAATAAATTTTCGGTCATACTGCCATGACCTCCCCAATAAAATATGACAAACATCCATAGGAATTACATCACACAATATTTCATCCCTATAGCCTCCTATTTTAAATCCAACTTCGCATTGTTGACTTACCATTACTTGATGTCCTTTCTGCAACCACGATACTTTGTATGGTTTTGGATGTGCAATTGTCTTCAACTCCAGATTTTCCACCATCTTTGTGGATACTAGATTGTCAGTTCTCCCATTGTCTATGATCACCTTGCAAACTCTATCTTTCGACTTGCAAGTAATTCTGAACATGATTTTTCACTGAACGAGTTCCTTTGGTTCCTTTTCTGGTTTAAGAAGGATCTTCCTCATCATGAGGTTTCTTCCTCCTAATGTTGATTATGCTTCCACGTGTTTATGTGTTTCAGCAATGTGTGCTTCTTCGCCTTCTCTTTTCATGTCGGGACATTCCCAAGATTTATGTCCTTCTTTTCTACAAGTATAACATTTAACCACGCCTCCTATGGCTCTTCCTCTTCCTCTTCCTCTACCTCTGGAAAAAAAACTTCTTCATCCATGTTTTCCTTCTTTAGAACTTCCACCCTTCTCATGGTGACTATGTTGTTTGCCAGCTTCAGGCTTCAACTTCTGGAACTTCTCTCTGCTAGTTCCCTTGCCTCTGCTTTGTTGGCTTTGCTTCCTGGCCAATTTTTCTTCAGCTTTCAAGGCTACTTGATAAGCATCCTCGAATTTACTGACAGACATCATGTTGATCTCCTCTTGGATTTCATATCTCATCCCATTGATATATTAGGTTGTCTTTTCATCCTCATTTTCTTTCTATCCAGCCCTAATGTTTAGTCAGTAAAATTCTTCAGTGTACTCCTTCACTGATAAACCCCTCTGTTTCAGTTTTTGCAATCTTCTGTAAATATTGATTTGGTAATCCTTCAGGATAAATTTGGCTTTCAACCTAGCTACCATCCTATCCCAATTCTTAATTGTATGCTTATCATTTCTCCTGCGTTCAACTTGCAGTTCATCCCACCATAACGTTGCATGAACTTTCAGTCATGTCACTGCATGCTTCACCATATTATCTTCTTCGATATATTCATAATCCAAGTATTTGTCCAAAGCACATACCCAATCCAACAATTCTTCAACTTCCAAATTTCCTTCATACATAGGTACCTCTATCCTTGCTCTGGCTCCTATCTTTGAAACAACTTTTATCAAGCGATCTTGTGCAACATCCTCTATGTCATTTGCTTCGCCTGATGCTTCCTTTCTCTCAGCTTCACTGATATCACCAGCATCTGGTTCTCTTCTCTGTGTTGTCTCCATGGCGTCCAATCTCATTCAGAGTCACCTCATTTCTTCTTCCATTTCTTCATTCGCTCTGTGCCTTCTGGGTGGCATGATTTTACTGCGTCACCTACAAATAGAAATCAAACTTTATTTGATACCACAAATGATACCAACGTTCCTCCTTTATCCTTTTGTCTATTGTATTTAAATAAAACCAATATTAGCTCTGATACCACCTGATGCAGACCCCCTACCTCGGCAATGTCTGTTGACCTCTCGGTCACTGGATCGTTCAAATCTACGAGTTGGAGAAACTCTTCGATTCCCTGCTGGAATCCCACGAACAAATCCATAGGTCCTTTTATGAAACTCACCCTGTGTGACTAAACACCAAGCGTGAGCCTCACCTCCACACGACCACAAGTTGTGAACACACGCCTACACAAAAGGAATTTCATGACTTCGCATGTCGGGACTTTACATGTGAGCCAAACCTGATCCTCATGATTTCTGAAATCCCGACAGGGGCCTAGCACTTTTTGGCTCCTCCCTTAGCTCCCGTCCATGTGACCATTCACCACAACCACAGACTTAACCAAAAGACGTGTCGCGTTTCACAATTTTGGGACTTCTACGTATGAGCCAACCCTAACTCCCCGACTCCTGAATCTCTGAAAAGGGATTAACGAATGTTAGCTCCTTTTATTATCTCCATTCATGTGACCATTCGCCACAACCTGGGGCCCATCCTTTGAGCGCATCGGTATTTCACGTATCGGGAACTCCCGATGTGATTCACCTCTATTCTCCCGACTCCCGAAATGACGATATTTCGGAGCACCAAATCAATGGTCACGTCTCTCTCGTGATCTGACAGCTCAGATCTATTCCTTATTTTGTCGGGACTTCACGTTTTGCGAAGTTAGAAGATCACTTGCCTCCCTGCTCCTAATCCCTGATATCCCGAAACTCCGAAATTCTCCCTGGACAATCAACGGTCCAGATCTCTCCTCGATCAAGGGTTGGGATCTTTTTCGCGAGTTCGTGTTTCACGAGTTTTCACAAATTTTCTCTTTGACTTTTCCCTCCTGAGGGTCAATGAAATGTTGATCGGTTTCCACCTGTCTTCTGACGATGGACGGTCCCAATGATCCCGGGACTTCACGACTTTGCAAGTCGGCTCTCCTCCTAAAGGAATAAACCTCGTGCACTTCCTCTGGATCCAACAGTTGTTGGCCCACGCGCTTCTAGATCTGACGACTCACGTTTGATCAATCAGACGGTTGAGATTCCATCTCGACGTTCCGAGGCTCCAGAATTCGAGAATCTCAAGTTTCAAACTTCTCTCCCTCCTGAGCTTACATCAACCAACGGATCTGATACCTCCTGGCGATCCGACGCTTGGTCTTTGACTCCAGTGATATGATGGTTCAGATCTATCTCGTTGATCGGATGGTCGAGATTCTATTCCGAGGTTTCGGACTCCGTAAATCTCAAGTTTCAACTCCGATAACTTCTCTCCCCTCTGTACGTGAAGTGCTAAAATGCATGCACCTCCTTCTGATCTGACGATTGTCAATCTTCTTCCCTATGATCCAACGATCACGGTCATTCTTCCTCCCAAGCTTCTGATATCTCTCTGCCTTGGAAGATTTATCTTCTTTCAAAGGTTCCAAACCTTTGTTCTCCCGATGAATCTGTCTCTGGAATCTCATCAACACTTGTGAAAAATGTTATCGCTTCTGATATTATATCCTTGAAATGATTTTGATCTCCCACGCACACCTTGCGTTCTTTGGATTTCAAATAACTCGGTTAGAAGGATTTTCTTGAAAAGAAAATGCTCTCGCCCACCTGGCGTTCTTCTGTTCTAGTTCTTCGAATATTGTTGGCTTCTTGATGATGTGCACACCTTGCACCTGGTCTGAGTTTCTATTATTCTCTTTGAACTTCTCTGAGTCAATATGAGACTCATTCGACACACTCCCTGTGTTCAAGATGCTCACCTTGCATACAAGTATTAGGAAAGAAACAATCGAAACTCATCCAGCTTCATCACGAACTCATACAGTCAATCTCTCGAACAATCATACATGAACGAATTGTAATAAATCATACAAACAGAATAACAACCATTCAAAAACACATGAAATGAACGCAGTCCAAGCATTTGGGACAATTTTTGTCTATTCTATTCATTCATGAAAAACAAAATACATAGTATTTCTATTACACTACTCTGCTCTATTGATCTCTCTATTATGTCTCATACATCCTCCTATATTACAATGCAACAATGAAAAACTATCTAAGGACCACTCCACAAGCTCTCTCGTCCTGTTCTGAAATCTATCCTATCAATTTCAAAGTTGTTACCTACTCTGTCCTATTACAATAACTAC
Source organism: Picea sitchensis (assembly GCA_010110895.2). Lineage (NCBI taxonomy): Eukaryota > Viridiplantae > Streptophyta > Pinopsida > Pinales > Pinaceae > Picea > Picea sitchensis. The sequence goes on along the minus strand of SNQJ01S0003676.1, from coordinate 260,020 downwards.
TAGTTATTGTCAGATAGAGTCGACACTCCATATCTGCAATTTCTTAGAGTCCTTCCAGACTTTACAAACAAGTTACATTTTAAAATGTTGTTTACAAAAATATCTCAATAACCGATTTAATTATGACTTAAATGCTTGATTTGAAATTCTGTCATTGCTGAGATGTCATTCATCTGCCTCCACACCTGCGTTATTAACTTTGAAGGTGATGCTCTGTAATATACCAAATATAAAATGTATGCAGAACTGAAATACAATTCTAGTAATGGCAAAATAACAACAATATAACCAGAACATTCACCACAATAATAATGAAATGATATAAGAATAACAATAGAAATAACACTTTGAATCTAAAAGCAATGTTCACGGGCCTCTTCGAGGGGGGAAACTCCAGTTGAGCAAATCTTTATTACAATAATATCCAATCTAGGGTTATCATACCCTCGACTCCTATTTATACTAAAAAGAATCATCTAGAGGAAGATCATTCTAGAAGCGGAAGCTTCTATTAGGTCTTCTTACATCCACCTTATTTTATTTTATTGAAAGGCCTTATTAATATTTACCTTTATTACATCCGAATATATTGTTCTACCTATGTGCAGTTTAGGACCCTAACATGTCCGCCCCCTTAAAAGAAGCCTTGTCCTCAAGGCTTGAGATGAGGAAATTGTTGCAGAATGGTAGCTAGTTCCCAAGTGGTGTCTGTTGGAGTTGTATCTTTCCACTGTACTAGCACTTCCTTGATGGTTCTCTGACATAGGTGATTCTCACACTGGTCCAAAACTGATACTGGTTGTAGCCAAATGGATCCTTCTTCAGCTAACTCTGGAAGGTTGGTTTGAATTTGGCACTTAGCTCCAATCACCTTCTTTAAGCATGAATCATGAAAAATAGTATGTAGCTTCAAATTGATGGGAAAATCTAACTGATAGGAAACTTGTCCCACACGCTTGAGTACGGTATAAGGACCATAAAATTTGGGTGCTAGCTTCTGACAATGCTCGGCCTTAAGGGAAGTTTGCTTGTAAGGTTGCAGTCGAAGAAACACTTGATCCCCTTCTGCAAATTAACGTTCATAGTGACCTTGATCTTCTTATTGCTTCAAGCGATTCTGTGCCATGACCAAATTCTCCTTGAGGGTACGGAGATAAGCCTCTCGAGTTGTAAGTGTTAGTTCAACCGCCTGGACCTTCGAGGCACCTAGTAAGTATGAGAGAACTGAAGGTGGCTTCTGTCCATATACCGCTTCAAAAGGAGTCATGCGTGTAGTTGTATGGTATGAAGTGTTGTACCACCATTCAGCTAGGGGTAACCATTGAGCCCACTGATTTTGCTTTTCTGAGGCAAAACACCTCAAATATGTTTCTAAACACTTGTTGACAACTTTCATTTGGCCATCAGGTTGGGGATGATAAGTTGTGCTGAGATGCAATTCGGTGCCTTGTATCTTAACAGTTCTTGCCAAAAAATGCTTGTGAAAGTTGGGTCATGATAAAAAACAATAGAGTGCGACATGCCATGCAGCTTGAAGACCTGATCCATGAAGATTTGAGCCACCGTGGATGTTGTAAATGGGTGTTGAAGGGCACATAAATGAGCATACTTGGAAAGGAAATCCACAACCACCATGATGACGGATTTATTTCCTGATTTGGGTAAGCTGGTAATAAAATCCATAGAGATATCCTTCCAAATATCAGGTGGAATTGGGAGCGGTTGTAGTGTGCCCGGTGATTTGACTGTTTCTCCCTTGTTGTGTTGACACACATCACATTCAGCTACAAAATTATGAATGTCCTGCTTCATATCATCCCAGAAAAAGGAATGTTTGACCCTGTCATAGGTTTTAGTGAACCCAGAGTGCCCTGTTGTGGGTGTAGCATGAAGCTCAGAAAGTACCATGGATTTAAGCTTTGATTGTTTACTTAAATACACATGGCCTTTGTATCGAAGTTCCTAATGGATCCAAGAGTACCCTGGGGAAGCTGGAGCCTTGGACTGCAATTGGTGGATCAACTGCAAAATTTTGGGATCTTGTAGCCATTACTGGTGAACGGCTTAGAGCCAATCTACTACAATGAATGAAAGAGAAAAAAGGGATCCTTCGTCTTCATATTTTTGGGAAAGTGCATCCGCAACCACATTGTCTTTGAATTTCTTATAAATGATCTCATAATCATATCCAAAGAGTTTAGTCACCTATTTTGTTGTTCTGGGGAGGAAATGAGTTGTTTCATAAAATACTTAAGGCTTTGATGGTCTGTCTTAATTTGGAAACGTTTCCCCAATAGATAAGGATGCCACAGATCCACGACATGCAGAATAGCCAACATTTCCTTTTCATAGATGGATTTGCCCAGATTTATTTCAGATAGTTGCTTGCTGGTAAAGGCCAAAGGTCGACCCTCTTGCATAAGATCAGCACCAATTCCTTTCCCTAAGGCATCACATTCCAACACAAAGGTCTTTGTGAAATCGGGAAGGGCGAGGACTGGAGTGGTGCACATGGCCATATTCAAGGTCTGAAAAGCTTGAGTAGTGGATGTAGTCCAATTGAAAGAGTTCTTTTTTAGGAGAGCAGTGAGAGGTGTTGCAATCTTCCCATAATTCTTAACAAACTTGCGATAATACCCTGTTAATCCTAGAAATCCATGCAAGCTCTTAAGAGTCTTTGGGTGAGGCCAGTCTTGCATAGCTTCAATCTTTTTAGGATCCACCCTGACGCCATCTTTTCCAACCAGATGACCCAAGTATTCTACTTCTGAGGCGCCAAAAACACATTTAGACTGTTTCAGGAAAAGTTGGTGCTGAGAGAGTAGATGGAGAACTTGATCCACATGAGCAATATGGTTTGTCCAGGTTTTGCTATAGATGAGGATATCATCAAACAAAACTAAGATGGAGAAAAGGACGGAAGGCATGATTCATGAGGCTTTGGAAGGTGGAGGGGGAATTACACAAGCCAAAGGGCATGACCAAAAACTCATAGTGGCCCTCATGAGTGCTAAAGGAAGTCTTGGGAATTTCTGCCTCTTTCATATGTATCTGGTGGTAGCCCAAACAGAGATCCAGTTTAGTGAAGAATTGGGCACCACTCAATTCATCCAGGAGGTCATAAATGATAGGAATGGGGAATTTGTCTTTGATGGTAAGTTTTTTGAGGGCACGAAAGTCAGGACACATTCACCAAGAACCTTCTTTCTTCAGGACCATGACCACAGGAGACGATTAGGGGCTCATACTAGGGCGGATAACACCTTCATTAAGGAGTTCCTAGACCATTTTCTCAATTTCATTTTTTTGGGAAAAGGGGTGACGATACAGATGGACATTGGGAGGAAGGATTATGGGTACAAGGGGAATGGAATGATCATGAACACCACGGGAAGGAGGGAGGCCTTGGAGAGTGGAAAAGACCAATTGATATTTAGAGAGGATGGCTTGGAGGTCTTGCGGTACCGAGGGTGTCTTTGTTGCTTGTATGGCATGGAGTTGGGAAATAACACAAGAATGACCATTTTTTAGCAGCTTTTCCATGTGATGGGAACTAATGATCTCAGTTGAACCGGTGGTGATGCCTTGGAACTTATATTGGTGGCCCTCCTGGTCAAATTGCATGGTTAAGTCTTTAAAATCCATGAGAATGGGACCCAAAGTCCTTAGCTAGTCTGCACCCAACACAATGTCACAACCTCCCATGTCGATAGCAAACATATGGGATTTCAGGTGGTAGTCACCAATTTGGAGACACACATTTTCACAATGCCCTCCACATTTCATGGAACCACCATTGGCAATCATGATTTGGAAATTATTGACGGCATGGATGTAGTAATGAGTTTCTTGGGCAATGCGGCGATGAATAAAATTATGGGTGCTTCCACTATCAACCAGAATGATGACCTTCTGATGCTTGATGTAGCCGATTAGATTGAGGGTTTGGGGAGTGGAGAAGCCAGTGAGAGCATTGAAAACCACAACTTTATTATAGAAACCCTTGAGGTAGGGAAACACCATACAATGGATCCTATTATGGAAGGGATCCTCTCATGTTCACTTGCCTCTTCGAGGGGGCATCCTCCTATTGAGATACCGCTCCAAATACAATAATTCTCTTAATCTTCTTCCGAAATATCCTCGGAGATGGCCATAAAAATATTTTGTTCTTTACACTTGTGGCCCGAAAAATATTTTTCATCACATTTATAACAAAGGCCTTTGAGTTGGTGTTCAGCCATTTCAGCCCTGGTTAATTTTTGGATCTTTAGTGGAGCAGAGAGAATAGTGGGATTTACTGGTTTAGGATGATGGATAAAGGAGGGTTTGCAGTTTTGAGCAGATACAACCTGTTGTGCTTCTTTATCTCTTTTGGTAGCCTCCACCCAACTCTCAGGCCGAGCTAGGTATTCAAGGGTTAGGTATTCAAGGGTTCTACAGACAAGGGTTTTCCCTGTGCTATAGCTCTCTGATATACATGTGGGGTCCAACAGTAGTACTCGGCCCAATATCTTAGGGAACTAACTAAGGAGGATAGACCATACCCTTTTCCGTACTACCCGATTACCCAGGTACTAGAGAGTATCTTCCCGAGTGTTGTTCTCGGTCACACTATAGCAGTTAGACGACTGATCGGTTTATATAAAGAGGGCTTCAGGTAATCTAGGCCAATTCATACACAGGTGTTGTCTGATGCGCTACCACTCGAAGGGGTACCAACAGGGGTTACAAGGGTGGCCAACAGATGTGCACTTAAGTACCACTTGTATTTCCTGTGTGTATGAATCCCTCAACTGCGAGTTTATGCATGTAACGACAGATCTCTGTGGCTTAAAGACGTCGAAATACATCTCTACCTTGAAAAAACATTAACCAACACTTTCTACTGAGGAAAGTTCTCTGATACCACTTGTAATATACCAGATATAAAATGTATGCAGAATTGAAATAAAATGCTAGTAATGGCAGAATAACAGCAATATAACCAGAACATTCACCACAACAACACTGAAATGATATAAGAATAACAATAGAAATAACACTTTGAATCTGAAAGCAATGTTCACGGGCCTCTTCGAGGGGGCAACCTCCAGTTGAGAAAAGCTCTATTACAATAATATCCAAGCTAGGGTTCTCATACCCTCGACTCCTATTTATAGTAAAAAGAAGCATCTAGAGGAAGATCCTTCTAGAAGCGAAAGATTCTATTAGGTCTTCTTACATCCGCCTTATTCTATTTTATTGAAAGGCCTTATTAATCTTGACCTTTATTACATTTGAATATATTGTTCTACCTATGTGCGGGTTAGGACCCTAACATGCTCCTGCATCACACAAAATATATTTACCATTTCTCAAATACCTGCAAGGTTACTTCTGGTCTCAGGGTATCTCATCCCTTCTATTTGATTTACCAAGCCTCTTACATACATCGCATTTATGGTAGTAGTCCTTTGAGTCTCTGTGAGCAATCGACCACCATAGTCCTGTGCGCAATACCTTCTGCGCAGTAGCTTTACCTACATAATGTCCTCCTGTTATTCCCTCATGGGATTTTGCTAAAATCCTAGGTCTTTCATGTTCTAGCACATATATTCTCAAGATGTTAACGGCACCCATTTTATATAAATGTCCTGCAATCAATTGATAGTATACAACCCTGACTACCAATTTTTTCGTTTGTGCAGTGTTGAATTCTTGTGGCATAGTCCTTGTACTCAAGTACTTGATGATGTCTGTGAAGTATTCATCAGTTATTTGAACTCAAAATAATTGTGCGTAGGGAAATTTTTCCTCTATATTCATAGATTCCTCCCCATTAGTGATCCTCGACAGGTGATCAAATCTTGCGTTCAACTTCCTTGGTTTGACTATCACTTCAAAGTCGAATTCCTGGAACAACAATAACCATATACAAATTCTCCACCCCAACAATAGTTTGTTGACGAGGTATTTGAGAGCTGAATGGTTTTTGAACATCTTGAAATGTTTTCCCAATAAATAATTCCTGAATTTCTGAAGTGCATAGATCATAGCTAAGCCTTCCCTTTCTGTGGTATTGTAATTTTGTTCCAATTATGACAATTTTATGCTAGAAAATGCTATAGGATGGTCCAATTCTCCTTATCCTCGCTATGCTAGTATAAATCCAAGTGCTATGGCTAATTCATCTACATGTACATGGAATGTCTTTTCCTAATCAGAGAATAACAGTATTGGTGTGGTTGCCATCGTCTCTTTCAGGGTGTCCAATCTGTGTTGACAACACTCATTCCAATGAAACTTGTTGTCTTTTCTTAGCAATTTCTCCATTGGTACAGTGATCTGTGCATACCACTTTATAAATTTCTTGTAGTATCATGTGTGTCCCAATGTCACTCTCAAGTGGCGGACTGATTTTGGTGGTGGTAGATTAATAATTACTCCAATCTTGGCAGGATCTACTAGCAAGCCTTGTTTGCATACTATATGGCCCAATAGTATCCCAAAATGTGTTCTGAAGATGAACTTCTTGATATTTAACGATATCTGACATTGCCTGCATCTTTCTAACTTCGGCCTCAACACCCCTACATGCTCTTTCAACAGACTATGGATTGTCCAATCGTCTAGATATACCTCTAGAAACTGGTGGATGAATTCTTTGAATGCACCTATGACTACTCTGGAAAATATTGTTGGTGCATTCTTCAGTCCAAATGACATTATTGTATACTGTTAGGATCCCCATTCCATGGAAAAAATGGTCTTGTATATTTGTTCTGGTGCTATCTTGATCGGATGGTATCATGAGAATCTGTCAGTGAATGAATATGCTTCATGTCCTCCTACATTCTCCAACACCTCATCTGTGAAAGGAGTAGGGAATGGGTCATGTAGGCACGAATCGTTCAGCTTCCTCAAATCGACACATATTCTTATTCCCCCTTTTTTCTTATCCTAAAATACCATTGGGCTTACCCATTCAGATTCCTCTACAGGTTCTATGATTCCATCCTCCAACATCCTATTGATTTTGGCTTTCACTTTTTCCTTATATATAGGGTTTAGTCTATATGGTCATTGTCTAATCGGTCTTGCCTCAGCTCTGAGCAGTATCTTAATTTTTCCTGGCTCTCCTGCTATGCCTTTCATTTCTATGAACGTTGTTGGGAATATGTTGTTGTACTCATGCAGTAAATATGTTATTCTTTCCACTGTTTTCTCATCCCAATAGTCTCCAATGTTGGCCATTTTGGCGATCTACTCTGTCCCAATGTTGAATTTCTTCACCTTGATCGGCGCAACAATTACTTCTGATTCCAGAGGTGGACCTTCCACTTCTCTCTTACCTTCAAATTCCTCAATTTGAATATCCCATGGGTCATATTCGTCTGGTGCTTCTTCCTGCAAGTGGTAGCATGACAATAGTTCTTTTACTGTCTGTTTGTATTGTTGTTGTTCTTTTTTCATGAGTTCAAATTCCAGTTCTTTAATGAATATCACCCCTCTGATTTGTTTAAGTGTCGCGTCTATGGTGGGGTTCTCATGCTCAAATGAGAAATTGATTGTAAATGTTTGTTGTAATACTGTCCACCTTGTAGTTCCTCTGCATAGTTCCTGGTCTGTATACCAGTTTGTTGGGATGCCTTCTAATGTGTGAACAAAATGATGAGGCCAGTCCTCCGGTGGTGTCATTTTCCATAGCACTCTGCACTTGTCCAAGTGTTCTGTTGGTGTCCCATGTCTGCCATATTTTTGCAGTTGGGTGCTTCCTTGTTCTGCGCCAAACCTAATGCACAGTAACCGCTTACATTGGTACATGTCTTTAACTATTTCTTTGTGCACACCCTACCATATTGCAGGTGTTTCTTTGAGTTCTATATCCAGGGTTAAGAGCCTCTGATTTTATAACACTTCATCTTTATATCATTTTAAGAATACTTCTAAGTTAGTCACCCCATGGAAGTTGGGAGGTTCCATTATCTCCATGCCTACCCATCTTACTATGCGATCTATTCTCGCACATCTTCTTATGGAGACTTCATGTAACCTCTACTGCCAATTTTCTAAGCCTATATCTGAGTCTGATGCACATGAGGTGATGCTTCTCCAAGTGATTACCCCATCTGCAGTCGGGTTCACATAATCTTTTTCTCGCACAGTTGTTCTGTACAACTAGTTAATTTCCTCCAGGTCCAAGCAAGTAGGTTCTACAAACCTTTCCCCTTCTGATGGGTCCATTGACGCAATGTCTCTGTATTCTCTTGACTTGAAGGTCATCTTCCTCGTATTTAATTTTATTATGGCCTGGTTATCAAACTCCCAATCCAATCCAAGCAATGTCGGATAAGGTGTTGTGCCATCCACTATCTCGATTACTTCGAAGTCATCTTTAGTCCACACTCCATCCAAATCTATGGTCACTCCTTTTAGTCTTCCAATTGGTAGAACTCTGTGTTGATTTGCTAGTTTTAGCTGAACAAGTGAATATCCTAATGTGGGTTCTCCCATACATTTCCATATCTTCTTAGGTAATACATTTTCTTCGGATCCTAAATCCAGTATAATATCTCCCATGTTGAAATCTCCAATGTTGGCGTTCAGTTTGAATTACCTATTTTTATCCTTCTTGAATGCAGATGATTAATTGTTTTTTGTTCTAGATTTCCTTTTGCCTCTGTGCTACATCTTTCTAGCATATTTTGTAATACTTTAACAGAGGATGGATCATTTAGTAGTCTAACACATGATTGCAAAAAACCCTTAATCGTACTTACTTGTCCCAGTGGCTGTGTTTCTTCGGCGTGATCCAGTGATGGAGGCATCTCATACGTTGATACCTCCTTATTATACTGCACAGTTGATGTTGATGAAATGTCTGGTTTAAAAAATTATTGTCTAGCTTGCTTGAATGTCTCCTTTTCGTTCTATGCATCCAACTCCTTCTTTGGTTTGACATTCTTTTTCACCCATTGGTGTTGTGTTGGCTCTTGTCTCGTTTCCTGTTTTAGCTCCTCCCCACGTAACTATGTTGATGTTTCTTCCTTCATCCCTCGCTTCTGCCGAAATCCACTAAACATATTGATTGTTCTGATTTCTTTTCTTACGGATGTTCCCTAATAGTTTTGTACGTTATTCTGTGTCATGATCTGATGCACGACAATACATACAGGTCGTTGGTGGGAGTGGACATTCTCTTGCATAGTGTCATGGTTGTTGATAGTTGTGGCATACCACTAGTCCTCTGCCTCTTCCAAAGCCTCCTTTTTCTCTTCCTCCACTTCTGTAGCTAGCTCAATCCCCTCTGGCACATTATATTAAGGTGCTTGGTTATATTGCATGGGATTATAGTGTGGTTGTGCGGTATTGTACTGCGGCTGCGCAGTGTTATATTGTTGTTTCACTATCTTATACTGCTATTGCACAGTGTTATATGGAGCTGGTACTTGGTTCAATTGTGGTGTGGCTTGCCTAGTCATCATTTATTCCTGCAACCTGTACGCATCTGATGTTATTTCCCTCATGAGAGCCATGGTTCTACAATATTTGTCATCATGGCCTATTGACTTGAAAAAGTTGCAATACGAGTTCTTCGGTATTGTTTGGTACTTTTGCATCATTGGGCAGTGGTATGGATCATGACCCTATTTCTTACAGATCTAAAACCATAGTCCTCATGTTGGCAATGGGTTTTGAATTCTTGTTGCCACGTACTGCGTGAATGTTGGGAATTCGTTCTTATGGTGTCCTTATGTCCTACATGTGGTACACCAAACGACTTCTCTTTTGTCCTTACCTTTGTTTTGGTTTAGCTGGAATGTCAAGTTCTTCATATCCTCCTTCAGCTCCTCTATGGCTGTATCTATCTTCTGATATTGGTTCTCTTCCAGTTGTAGGGCTTCCTGTAGAGCCTCTACCTGTGTCTAAAACTTTTTTTGTCACAATGGATATTTTAAGTGTGGTAGCAATGAATTGACGAATAGATTTCTATGATGCATATATGTCATGACATATTTTAGCTTTCCTTTCAATCGTTTGAATCTCGGGTCAGTATCAAATACAAATTCTCTTGTTTTTTGTTTAATCTCTATGATCTCGTTCATATATTGATCCTCTGAACTAGGATTCTGAAATTCATTTATCAACAACTTCTTGATATCTTCAATCATTCTGGTTGTCTCTAGCAGACTGTTTTCAACTAAACTCATGTAGAAATCAAGTGCATGATCTCTTAGCGTGATATCTAATTGTGCAAGTTTAGTTTCCTCGTATGTGATTTGTTTCACTTCCCAGATATTTTCGTAGATAAACAGGTGCTTCTCCGGGTCCTCCGACGCTTCTCCTTTGAATTTTGGTAACTTGATGGTGGGATCATGTCCTGCCATCCTGAATTTTGAAATACTACCTCCGCACGGTGTAGACACTTGACTAATGCTTTCTGAACTGGCTCCCCCAGTTTTTTTTCCTTGTGTAGATGCACTTCCTACCGTGTTCCTTCTCCTGAAATTTGATTGTCTAAATGGCGGCGTTCTTCTTGGTGTATTAGTTGCACATGGGTTTATGGGTTCCACACTAACACTGATATGGATAGGAGTGTTGCCTTCTATTTCCGCTCTTGGACCTCTCGTCTTCCTCTCATATGTGGCACATAGGATTTAATCAATCTTTTCCACAGCCTGGAGATCCTCTACCTCCTCTTCATCACTTTCCAAGCCTTCCCTCGCGGCTACGCCTCTCTTCTTGGTGTTCACCTTATATTGGTAGGGTACTCCACTGCGCGTCTTTCCATATTTTTCCATGATCCACTTGATCTGGTCTTCGTCCATCATAATTGGGTCCAAGGCCTCCTCCTTCTTTCCTTTATCCCCTTCTCCTTCCAATGCTTCCCCCCTTCCCCCATGCACACCGGGAAGTTTAGTTGACTGATTCCATTGTCATTACACCTTTGTTATATAGTAATATCTTAATGGAAGTATATAATGATCTAATGTACCTACCTTGAGGTCCTTTCAATAACTCTTGTTCAACGGCGTTGTAATACTTCGTTGTATCTACTACAAATTTTGTGATAAATCCTGCAACAATGTTGTCTAACCAGAAATCTACTCCACGCGTAAACTTATTATCAACTTGTTGTAATTGCACGATCTCTTCAGGATTCCACTCTAGCTATCTGATCCAATTGGTAGGATGGTTGTCTTTCAATATTTTGATCCACTACTGCAATGTATGCAGGAAATAACAGAAAAATACTTCATGCAAGTCACTAAATACGTACTTGTCCAAATATTTGTGCAGTGTTAACTTAAGATTTATGTTATCTTTCTGCGCAAACTCTAGCTCTTTTGTATTCAACCAACTATATATCTCTTCCTTCGTTGGATTCCATGGTCTCAACATTCCCTTTTATATTCTCATTCTCTCAACGACTTGTTGCTCGATTCGACATTGTTTTGACGCGTATTCCACAAATCTCACATACTCAGTCCCATTTTATTCCCGACAACCGACAACGGAACTATTTGTTGGATTTATTCTCTTCTTGATTCTATCTTACTATCACATACTAACCCTGGTTCAGATTTGATAAGCTTCCCAACAAAATCCCTTTAAACTATCGACCCCTCTTGTAAACCAGAAGGCAACGCATCACATAGAGTGTACTGCGCAGTCTCACCCGAGATATCACTATGGGTGGATGCAATACTCAGGTGTTTGCAACCTGAGAATGAGTGGAGACCTGTGGTTGTGTTCTATAATCTTTATTCATTCATTTTCGCATCTAATTATAATAGTCATTATATTCATGCATGTGGAATACCAGATCTACCTAGTTACTTCATTCATCTAGCATTCATCAATTAATCAAACATACATATGCATACATTCATTCACATAAAACGAGTGTTACCGTGGTTCACCCCCTCCTGGGATACGTCCACAAAGATCTGGCTGTAGTTATGGGAGGTATTTTCCAACTATTTATAAGAAATAAAATTTAATTTTCAAAGAAGACATGTCTCCTTGGATCAATTTAATACTACTATAAAAAGGCACTTGAAAGACACAACAATAGACACATATTTTTTTCTCTCTCACACATGGGAAGTGATCTAAGGAAGAGAACGAAGTTTCTAAGTAGTTGAAATTTTCTGAGTATAATTACTTCGTGATATTCTAGAGTTTACTAAAGAAATATTGTATAACATTGGAAGTAATTACCACTTGCGGAAAATTGTTCTTGTCTAATTTAACACTAGAAAATCAACATGATTAGCCATATGACATCGAGTATATGAAGGATGTGTGTTGGTCATAGTAGAAGATATATCATTTGGAGGGTCACTATATATAGCTATGCAAAATATAAATTGATCTCCTCTGGGAAATGTTTTTTGTTATTCTTGTTTCTTGTTCCGGGAAGGTCACAGGTAATAGCTCTGAGAAGAAGCCATAATGATGGTCGCAGGAAGCAACATGAAGCAATATTATCCATACATAGAGTTGTGCACATCCATGTAATGAATAATAAGAGGACACATGTAGAGGGAGAAGATGACTTCAAATACTATATAACCTCAAAGGGATTCAAGCTTCAAAGGTAGTATGCAGACTCAAAGTGGGTCTGATCTAAGAGAGAGTCAATTTCTTAGAGACTCTCATTCAAAAATGATTCCTCTTTAGATTCAAATTCAAATGGGAGAGACATCCTCTAGGACTGAAATACAAGAGACTAGACTTTAAGGAGATATGAGACCTCCTGGAGAGGATTCTCTTGTTTTAGTGAAGGAATCCAGTCAAAAGGACATCAGAGGCAAAGTATATAGCAGCCAATATTGTAAGTCATGAAGTAGCATGGCTTTAGAAATTTCTTGCAGGACTTCATACGAGACATGATGTAGAAGGGAGTTGTGAAGCTCCAGTACACATCCACAAATGAGTATCATCGGGTAGACATTCTCCCAAAAGGGTCATGCTAATTTGACTGGGGAGAATGATACATTTACTCACAGGATTAGCCATGCTGATTTGGCTAGTGGTGAATGGCCAAGGCATACTATTTCTCCTGATTCATGTTGATTTGACAAGGAGTGGAGAAGACTCGAGGTGTTGATGTTTCTCCAGGTGGTTGCATTGGGAAGAAATTCTCCCAGAGGGGTCATGTTGATTTGACTGAGGATAATGATACATTCACTCATGGGATTATCCATGTTGATTTCTCTAGTGGTGAATGGACCATGCGTAGTATTTCTCCTTAGTCATGTTGATTTGAAAATAAGTGGAAAATACTTGAGGTGTTGATGTTTCTCGAGGTGGATGCATCAGGAAGACATTCTCCCAAAGGGGTCATGCTGATTTGACTTAGGATAATGATACATTCACTCACAGGATTATCCATGCTAATTTGGATAGTGGTGAATGGCCCAAGGCGTTGATGTTCTCCATGTATTAGCATCGAGTACTCTCCTCTGATGGCCATGTTGACTTGGCTAAGGAGAGTGACCCAAGGTGTTTATTTTCTCTGAGTATTAGCATTGGGCACTCTTCTCAGATGGCCATGTTGACTTGGCTAAGAAGCATGACCCAGATGTGGTCTCTATCCTTGATCATGTGACTTGACAAGGACCGTTGGAGACCTGAGGTGCTATGTGGGAGAAGTATACATCAACTAGGTGTTATGTGGGAGAATTATACTTCAATTGGGTGCATGTCGGAGATGATTACATCAAAGGCTCATTGAGAAGTGTAATAGGAAGTTGGCCTCAGAGTTAGAATTCAAGAATCTTGGCATGATGCAGAATGTATCCCTAGCTAAGAAGGAGTGTTGAAGTTAGAAGCATTAGGAAGACATTATCCAGAGTGGTCATGTTGATTTGACTAAGGAGAATGGCCTAGGCCCAGTCTTATGGACTCTAGGTGCTTGAGGTGCAGAATGTTTCCCTCATTCAGAGGGAGTGTTGGTGTTTGGACAACATCGGGACGACATTCTCCCAAATTAATAATTAATAATATAATTAATAATTAATATTAATTATTAATAATATTATTAATAATTAATATTAATTATTAATAATATTATTAATATATATAATAATAACAATAATAATAATAAATAGTTATTATAATTATTATAGATGCATCCTTTCATGGATGGTCACCATATGTGCCTTTAGGTTCTCTATATATTTGGCACATTCATCATTGTAATATTGAATCCATCATAGAATATCACATCATCTCATATACAATATTATCTCATATAATATCTCATATAAAAATTCAACGTGTCTATCTCAGGTACTGACAATACCACCATTGTAGTCACCTAAGAAGGTAACCTAGGAAAAGCAACTAGGGCTACCACTTTGTGCTTGTTGGTTCGGTGGAATGGTCGTGGGAGAGGGCTTCTACGAATGGGTAGGGAACGTAAGACAAATGTCTTAGACCCAAAGCAACTCAGATAGTGGTGTTGCCTCGAGGACTTTCCACTACTAAGATTCCCCCCTTTAATCGCATAACCTCACCGAGAGAGAGTATTGGGGACCGGTTGAAGCACTCTTCTCAACTTATCCTACTGCTTGAATCCTATGTTAGAGGATATTTCCCAACAAACAATTCATGTTACTAGTGTATTTTCGCTCATTAGTGTTCCTAGTTTTGTTTCAATGGCCTTGGATAATTTACTCTCCACCCTACAACCTAGACTTGTGATCGTTTTCTAATAAAGAAAAAGTCTATTTGATTTTAGATTAGGTACCTTCTTGCTTTTATGTTTGTTCTTGATCAAAAGGGTAAATGGAAGTGTACTTGATCCAAGAGGATCCATACTACTCACAGAGGTCTAGGAAGATCCAAAATGTTCATAGAGGTCTAGGAGGATCTAGAAATGATAAAAAAATGATCATCTCAAATGGTCTCAAAAATGACATCGTTGTATAGATATCAGTGATAACTTTCCAACAGAGTAAAAATCACCTTAAATGGAGTTCATATGCATAAATTATGGCTAGTCAAATTTTTAGTCAAATAGGGGGAAAAAAAGTCAAAGTCAAGGTGACACATGTCACCACTGAAAGAGTGACACTTGGCATGACCATCTAGGACATACGGTGTTGAAGTGGAAACCCCACAATGTGACACTTGGCAGATAGCAGGGGTCATACAAGTGATCAAGTAGTGACATGGGATAACTATATGGAGACATTTGGCATGATCTATATAAGTGGACCAATGAGAGGTTACCACGTGGAAACCTCCCATTGGCTTTCTATTGTTTATATATTCCAAAACATTATGGGTCGAACCCTCGATTTCTCGCGTAACATTCAAACGAACTACCAATATGCCAAAGTATGTGACATGATAGTCATATGGTTCAAAATATATTTAAGTTCATTGAATTATATGTTTGGTGGGAAAATCGGTCGAGGGCTAGCCCCCAACCCATGGTTTATTTGGATTCCATACAACCATACTCTAGAATTGTGGGGAGTTAACAACTTTCTATCACCATATAACAAATAATATACCATATATATAGTATATAGATATAAAAAAAATGTCCAGGAAGAAGAGGTTCATGGGGATTGAACCCGCGACCTCCTCCATGTATTCCAACAACTTGACCAATGCACCAAGGGTGCCACTTATTATGGGTAATCCAACGAGATGAATTTAAATTGATGTTGACATCAGTGCCAAGGTCGGTCCACAGTTTGGCTGAACTATCCTATTTAATGGGCACAAATTCCAAAGCTTGATACATCCTAAAACAAGAATGGATCTCGAGACAGAGTACGAAGTATGAGGTATGAAGTGCATCGAAGTGTGTGCCCAAAAGAGCCCAATTTTTGTGTTATCTAGATTTGTGTGCCATGGAGTATCATGTCCGAACATAGGCATTTTTATACTCATTTTTCTCATTTTCTCGAGAGGAGAAAGATGATGTTGTTATTTTTGTGCTAAGATGTTGTCTATGAAATTCTTAGTCCAGATTTCCATTAATAAATGCCATAGTGCGTCGTTTTCCATGTGAAGAGGGTGAAATTTAGCCACTTCATAATATGGTCAATATTATATTCATTTTCTCATAATTTCGCAAGGAATTAAATGGTAAATTCTATTTCTGAGTTTGAGTAGTTGAATTGAAGAGTGAATTCAAATTTGGCTTTGTAAGTCCATTTTGTATTGTAATTTTTGACATTTGAGATTAAGAAAAATAGTGTCATTGTTTAAAAGGGAACTCAGAGATGTAGTAAACTATGTCATCAATATTGTATAATTGAGTTCTTTTATTTTTTGTTGTGTTATCTCATTATTCTTCAATGTATTCATCATTTTATAAGTTTTTGGATAATAAGCACATCGTCGTGTGTTCTGCAAATCACCTCACTACGATCAATAATTATTCTGAATCAAGTTAGATGCTAATATGGTTTTTTAAAAATTAAGATTGGTATCTAAGGATTTTCGGATCACGCTTATATGGTGTTATCATTCTGACTCCAAGAAGACTTCAAAAGAAAAAATGAATGGAATGCAATCTTTAGTTTCGATGAATCCTATCTACAGAAAGGAGCGAGAGTTATGAAGCAAAGAAACAAGTGTAATGTTCAATGCAAGAAAAATGAACTGCTCTTTGAATGCAAAATTTGTTTGATATATGAGTCAAAGCAATTGTAATGCAAGCTCAAACATTCTCCACCCACTAACTAGAATGCAATTACTTTTTGGTTTTTCAATGCTTTCAAATGCAATGAAAAATGAAAGAACTTAAATGAACTCAAATGAAAGAAATCTCTCAATACTTGCCACTCAAAACAAGAAACCAATTTTATAATAGGTCATAAACAAGCAAAATCCCAAAACACAAGTGAAATTTTCAATTTGAAAAAGAGAACTGAATGCAAAGTAAAAAAACTAGTTCCAGAACTTTGAAACAAAGTTCAGAACATTAAAGATCAACAACAAGTGACATTCAAGCCAAATATGCCAAAGACACAATCTAAGGATCACAGTTAAGCCAATATGGTGATGTGCATTCAAACAAAATGAAAAGAAAAAGAGGCTCAAAGAGGATTAAGACAATGATTACCATCGAATCCTAAGCAATCAAATCCTTGTACGGAAAGAAGAGGCTCTAATGAGGAGGCTTGAGACAAAAATCTGACAAAACATAGGTAAAATAAGCTCCAAATTTACTCAAAATAGAGACTATCACTCATGTAACTATGTAGACAGAGCAACTATCACTCCCTAAGCCATTATGGGGGGGAAATGAACAAGGTATTATCACCCTGTAGTCCCTTATGGGGGGGAATGAAGCTTGTAAAGTAATTAAAAAACTAAATATTTACCTAGATCTGAGATAGGTTCAGGTTTTTGGCTCAGAGAACTTCCCAATGATGATATGGGAATGGGAGAGATCAAAGAATAAGCATCAAAACTAAAAATATCATGTAACAAACAAGACTCAAAATACTAGAAGAAACCAAGGAAAGACCAAAGAGAACATTCCCCAGTGGAGTCGCCAATTTTCAGTTATGGTAAAGTTCCCCTTGTAGATAGGTGAAAGTCCCCTTGTATCAAGACCCCTCTTGATCCAATACATAAGAAAACAAATGGTGAACTACTTTCCTCTTAGACCTATTTCGACAATTATAATGAGAACGAAGATATGGATGACTTAACTTTTTACAACGATTGTCCTTGTTTCACCAGGCTTTGACCTTGATGTATAAGCTCCTAGGCACAAGAAAAGACCTGCAAATAAAAAAGAGAAATATCCTTCTTCCACACCATATTGTTAAGTGAAAATAGATCTATCTATGATGAATTTACAACAATAGACATGCATACACTTGAATGCATAGACATGAGAGGAATAGGCCAAGTTGTGTATTAATGGAAAGACAACAAAATGGAAGCACTACAATCTCAAGTTTGACGTTGCAACAACTTCTCCAATATCTCCTATCCAACCCTTTTGATCTCACACAATCATAAGTATGATGCTATTAATTATCCTCTCTTGAATGTCTCAAGATTAGAAGTATGATACTCTGAAATTCTCCCTCCTCTTTCACTCAAGCATGGCCTTCATTGTATAGGCTTTAAGGTGTCACAACCATAGGATATGTTTTAGGAGAGGATGTGGTCAAAATAGGATTTGTCTCAACCAAAAATATTGACCTTTCCTTGAATAGGAGATAACTCGAACCAATCCCTTAGCCAACTGCAAACTCTTGGAAACCACCTCACAAATCAAGGCATGATGGTTGCAACAATTTCATCACTCCCCCATAACTGTGAACAAGGAAAATATCGCTCCCTAGGACACTCTGGGGGAGTGATTATCACTCCTTGTGTATGGGAAAGGGGGCGATGAAGCTCAATTAAGGCCAAAATATCAAGAAAAAAGTAGCATTTCAACCTCCAAATGATGTTTTTCTCATCAATCATTTCTAGAGAACATGACAAGTACTCCCAAATGATGATAAAGTTGTGACATTTAAGTGCAACACTTATTAGAATGTGATACATAAGTGTGACACTTAGTATCACAAAAAATTAACACTTAGTAGAATGTGATACATAATTGTGACACTTAGTAGAATGTGATACATAAGCACGACAATTAGTAGTGTGGTAATTTGGTGCGTAACACTATTAACTCTTTTAATGACCTTCATGGGTAGAATGTGGTTGTTTTTACAACCCAACCAAGGATATTTTCCAATGATAACCTAAGATCCATCACCGATATTCCATAATAACCAACGACTAATGAGGCGAAAATCATTGAGTATGGATTTCCAAATAATAGAGCTATTTTGAGAGCACTTATCAAGCTCTCTTATCCAATATATCATTGAGATATTGAGAAAGTATTTTACCTTGGTGAACTAAGCCCATGGTCCATTACCTTGAATTAATATCCAAACACTTTTTGCAACTGGTGCTTTTGAGAACCAAAAAATATTTTTTAGCCCCCAACCCCCTTGGGCTTTTGGGGTTTCCAGCTTCCTCTAGGAGGCTAGGACCATAGGTTTTTTATCTTCACATCCATCCCATAGGAATATAAAAGAGAGTTTCCTTATTTTTCCCAAAATTCCTTTTCTAATACCTACAAGAGACGACCAGTATACATGGATTTCTTCAAGGATAGCTCTAACTAAAACTAATCTTCCTGCTAGAGAGACCCAGCCGTTACACCAGACATGGATTTGTTTTTCAATTTTTACCAGTAGCCAAAGCCAGTCATTTTTCTTATAATCATTTGTATTGAGATTAAATCCCAAATATTTGAATCCCTACCCTATATCTTCCACTTGTAGTGAGAGGAGATGGGAAATGGAACATGTTTTCTACTCAGACAACCCCCAAGTGTACATTGAGGATTTTTTATTGTTTATACACATTCTTGTTGTTTTGCTAAAAAGGATTAAAAACTCCCCCAAATTTTCAACATGCTTGAGGTTCCCATCAAAAAAGATCATAAGGTCATAAAAAAAAGTAGATGGGAAACAGAGCAATTCAAACTTATAGTAATGCCTTTGAAATTTTCTTGGGACACTACATTATTTAGGATTCCTCTCAGACCTTCTGCTACCAAAAGGAAGAGTAAAGGAGAGAGTGGGAAACCCTATCTCAAACCTATCTCTACATTATAAAATGGGGAGGTCGATCAATTAATAAGCATGGAAAAAGAGGTTGAGTTGATGTAGTTCATGATCCAGGTTACAAACGGGTGGAGAAAACCTAAATGGATTAGTTTTAGTTGAAAGTACAACCAACTAGCCCTATTGAAATCCTTGAAGAGGTCTACCTTATAAATGGATGGCTTTTGATTTTTGGTGTGAATAGAGTGTAAACCCTCTTGTGTCATACCAATGGCCTTGTGAATTTGTCTTCCTTGAAGGAAGTCAAATTGTTCTAGAAATATGTGATCAGATAGTATGTATTTGATTGATGATTTTTGCTATGATTTTGCAGATAGAATTGCATAGTGAGATCAACATGAACTTCTCAAAAGAGGAAGGATTGTCTAGTTTTGGGATGAGCACAGTAAAAGTGGTAGTGAATGTTACTAGAGTATGACTTGTGGTCCAAGAGCACTCAACCACTTCCAATAGATCGAGTCCTAGAATTTAAAATCATCTCATATAAAATTCTACCGGAAAACCATCAGGACCTGGAATTTTTTCTTTCTGAAAGCTATGTAGAACCCCTTGGAGTTCCTCCAATTTGACCTCGGGCATTAGCTATGAGTTCCCAACTTGATCAATAAATCTGGGGAAGTACGAAGCCACTTGTAGAATGGCATCGATAGGGGCCATGGAGGATTCCTTAAACAAATTCCTGAAGTGGGAGACCCCTTATTCTGCCAATTCATCAAAAGAGGAAGCATATGTCCATTAGTTATGTTTAGGGACCATATGGTGTTGATATATTTTTTGTGATTTTCAAACTAGTGAAAGAATTTAGTGTTCTCATCACTAGTTTAAAGATAGATAGATCTACTTTTAATTCTCCATTCTTTTTCACAATCCAAGAGAATCCTTCTTTGATATTCCTCCAGAGATCATTGGAATAATTCCTTTTTCCTATCAGTAGCAAAACCTATCTTCTCCACTTCGAGGAAATTTTGAAGTTGAGATTTTATGTCCACAAGTTCCTTATTGTATTTTTCCTTTTTTATTTTGGACCGTGTAATAAAAACCTTCTTGGCAATCTTTAATTTCTCCTAGAACTGAAGAGGAGGGAATTTAGGAGCCAAGTAGTTCAGAGGAATCCAGTGAAACGTCCTCATTTTTGGATTCCCTTGCTTTGCAGTTGGAGATGACCTTATGGGTTTACGTCATTCTGACAAGAGGGTTAATTTGAGGTTAACAATGATATCGGTTGGTTTGGAGGACTTATATGATGCTTTCAGAGGTCCTCTTATCATATTTCATCATCAGGATCATTCCTACACAATCATATTTCAATTTTGTTCCATTTTGACTATTCCCGTAATTTAGGAGTATTATTGAGCATAATTTAATGGATTACACTAAGGTTGTCATTTTAATAAATTATCTAAGAGAGGTGCCTTGGTGTAATAGATCGTTGGAACCGAAATGAAGATATTTCAATGTTGGAGAGGATGAAAAGTGACTTATAGAGCCCATAAATGCTTCAAAAGTCAAATAAATCACTTTATGGAATAAAAGGGTTAATAAATTAATAAAGTGATTTTACTAAAAATAAATTAAAAAGTCACTTGAGCATAAAAAGGTAAAAGGGTCAGCAAAAAGGTCAAAGGAGAGATTGTTATCCCCGATATCTAGGGATAACTAGGAGATCATGTCTCGAGGCCCACGTGGTCCTAGACATGATCTACCGAGAGCGGGATTGACTTGAGCATGGCCCTGGAGGGCCCATCTCTCTTCTTCTTCGTCAGATTTGTCCTATCAGCAATAGCAGTTTCCATCACCACCGGCCTGGGCCTGCATCAGAGAGGACTCTTGCTCCATGAGGTAATTGGTCTGAGGTATCATGGTATGTGTCATATTTGATTGTTATAACCTTCTTATATATGCATTAGGTTCCTTTCATTTCGGATGACTGCTTGGATCTTACACTAATCCACT
>SNQJ01S0003676.1:200474-238388 GCA_010110895.2 Picea sitchensis | reverse complement strand
TCCTCCCCTTAGGGTTTTGACTTTGTGGCCCTGCCTTTGCAGCACTACAAAGCCTAACTCTCCTGTCCTTAGATTTAGATTCTCCCAAGCCATTAGCCTTACTCCTTG
This sequence comes from Picea sitchensis, assembly GCA_010110895.2. Lineage (NCBI taxonomy): Eukaryota > Viridiplantae > Streptophyta > Pinopsida > Pinales > Pinaceae > Picea > Picea sitchensis. The sequence continues at coordinate 238,280 of SNQJ01S0003676.1, read as the reverse complement.
ACTCCATTTACCCTAAGGCACTAGTCCAAACCTAAAGCGTTGAGTTCTTAGTGTTCAAAACAACCTTTTTCAAACTCTAAATTTGAAACCCTAACTAACCCTAACGTCTTACTAACCCTAGTTTAGATGATGACGTCTTGGCCTCTTTGAACCTTTATTGGTCTAAAACTTGCGGCTAAGAGATCCCTTGATAGCCATAGAAGTGTTGAGTCTTTTCATTGGTTTATTTTGGCAAAACGTCCACTTCTTCACCTATCAAACTAACCCTAAAACCTTAGATGATGTCACACTTTTTGAACTCTTGTCTAGTGTAAAACGTTGAGTCTTTTTGTCATCTAAGTGATAGACCTTGAGTTGTTGATTACTTTCACAAGTTTAAATTTCAAAACGTCCTTCTCATTGTATGTTAAAACTAACTTGAGATAGGGCTAACGTCACCCTCAAAATTGTATAGTGACGCAGCAACAATATTTATATATGAGCAGATTTATGATATTTATTGCATTGTGATAATACAAGGATTTGATTTTATACATTGAATGCCAATATATCTTGTGTATTTATTGAATAAGTGACATAAAATATAAGTTTTATATGCAATCATTGACTTCGTCAATAATTACATGTATTATTGCTCATATGTATTAAAGATAGTCATTAATATTTTGAAGTACTAACCACTGTATGCACATTTTAGTTTCATTTGCCTTGTCTCGCAAACAGGTGCTCTTTCAGTGGAATATCTTCTCTTTGACTATCCATTTGGAAGTAATTTGTGAAGGGAAAGCTTACCTTAACCTTTGAAGCTTTAAACCCTTGATCCTTTTCCTTCAGAACCCCGGATTACTAGGGATGTCTCCCTAGGGATTAGCCACCCTGAATAGAAAGAGCTCCCCATCGAGGTGACAGTGGCTCGGGAAGCTCCTGTTACGCCAGTTTGAGCCTTGCCTTCAAGCTACTTAAACCTTTCCTACAAACTGTGCGATAACAGAGATAAAATAAATATGAGAGATCATTCTCTCATTCTGTTGACAGTTATTTTCTGATTTGATTTAGAGAGTTCTTGGAGCCTTTGGGGTTTTGAGGAAACCCTTGTGTGGATTGGTTTCGGTGGTGAAATATTCCACCCTAGTTGATAAAGTTTCGGTGGTGAAAGATTCCACCCTAGCCATTAGGAGGGAAGATCATGTAGATATTCCACTTGTATTCATATTTTAGGATGTTGATCCATCTTCTACAATAGATTGGTGTTTTGTAGAAATCTCATTTCTTATGGGGAAGGATGATCTCTATTTCTGGAGGCCATATTATCTTGTTGCAGGCCAATTTTATCTATGGAGGTTGTATTTGCTTGAGCAAGCCGACTTTCTCTTTGCACAAGGTAAGTCATTCTTGTGTGTGGGGTTCCATTCACTTGAGGAGGCATATTTCTTCTATACAGTCCATATTTCCTTTATTGGGGCGATTTTTGTGGTAGAGGGACTAAGTTATCTCAAGGGAAACCGAGTTTTCCTTGGCAATCAATTTCTAGGTGTGGGAATCTTTATGGAAGCAGGTTCGTGGGGGTTTCTAGTTGTTGTTACAACTCCAAATTTGTCTCATTTTCCATCCAAGATATGTCATTCAATACCAATGATTTTCAAGACAGATCTGTGAGTGTATGGTTTTGTAAATAGTCATATTATATCCATAATAAAATTGGGGAATTTAGTTATAAATATTTGTTGTTGTAATTTTTGTTTGGGCACTAGAGTAATACAATATTGGTGTTATACTTTGTATGAGTTATGCATGTTTATTTTTCATCAAAACTGTCCTTTCTCCATTGAAAACCAAACTAAAAATACAAACCAACAAACAATAAATTCATAACAACATTAACATAAGGTTATACAGTGGTATTTGGGTTTGTTGTCAAAGTGTTTGACAATAGTCCTGAACCACGAAAATCATAAAAACAACCATAAAACTAGATCAGCATCAACAAATTCTCTTTGTTGTGGGTTTGGAGTGTGTCAACCAAGTGTTTGACAAAATATATATCCTACAAATAAACTACAACAAACATAAAAAGGGAATTTACAGTGGAAATAGGGTATATCCGCAAGTTGTTTGATGAAAGTCCTAGACAAAATTCACTAATAATATTACAACAGTAAGTAGAATTTTATAACATCCATAAGGAGGGACATTACATCCAACAATATTTTATTGTTTGAATGAAATAAGGGTCCTCCATCCAACTTGGATTCATCTTAAAATGGATAAGAGGTTTTATGGTTGATGAATCCATCTTAAGGATAATAGGACAGTGATCTGAGTCTTCCCCAAATGAAACTCACTACTAAATCCTAAGGTTCTCCTCAAGAAAATCCTCTGAGATGAGGAAATATGCAAACCTATTAGCCACATTGGCATCCCCCACTGTGTTCCCCACTATGATGTTCCTCCATGTGGGAGAGAGCTTAACTATGGTAATATAAACTAGACCGGTTGAATCCAAATGTCAAGGAATTTGTTTGATAACAGGTCAATATGGGTTGTATGGCCCCAGATTTCTCTAGCTCGTATCGATATATTCAAATTATCCCCAATCACAATCATGTCTCCTTTTATGAGGGAGATTTGGAAAAAAACAATCCCAAAAGTATTGTCTATCAAAATAAATACCATAAATATTGATGCAAAGGACCTCATAGTCATGCTCGGAAGATTAAAGTACTATGGCAAGCCTAGACATGATATCCCAGACATTTTGAGATTGATACATGATTTTTTCCAACCTGTGATTATACCTCCAAACCTCCCAAAAGTATCAATGGTCGTGAAGTCCCAACCTAGAGTATGGGAGGAGAGGTTTTGAGCAGCTTTATCACTATCCATCATAGTTTCTTGAAGAAAAATTACAAAAGGTTTGTGGATATCCACCAACCTTTTTATAGCCAATTTTTTTAAGGACTAGCTAAACCCATGTAATTTAGAGAGAGGGTAATCATTTGTAATTAGTGCCTAGGGACAATGCTCTAAGTTCCCCAAACAATGATCGGTGTTTTCCAACCCTTATCCCTGAATTTACCTTGTCTTGTGTAATATAAATGGTGGATTATCTACCTCTGTGAGAGGGATTTTTCATGTCGACATGAAATTATCCCAACCCACCATCTAAAGCCTGGGAGAGAGAATTAGGCTCTTTCGGTTTCAATATCAGGTTATATTTCATAACCAGGGGAGGGGGGGGGATGTGGGAGAATAGAAGGTAGAATCAAGGGTTTAAGGATAGGAACCAAAGGAAAGGAGGGAGAAGGGATAACTACCTTCTCATAGTCGAGAGCGGGCAAGGGAATTAGGGGAAGAGACTAAGAGAAAGAGAGACCCAAAAGTTTTGAGAGAAAATACTCATCCCCAGAAGATGAGGGACCCAAGACTAGGGGATTATAAGATCCAAAATTTATACTATAATTTAATATAGGAAGGTCACGGAGGAGGGTTTTAAAGTCTTACCTAGGGAAATTTTCTCCTTTGGTGTCGATCATTGGTCATGTGCAAGCTCCAATGGGGGAAACACCTCCTCTCTAGTAAAAGGTCCTGAGAGATCTACCGTGCCTTTGGGGGGCAAAGGAAGGGGAGAATAAATTGGTAGAATAGAAGGTAGAATCAAGGGTTTAAGGATAGGAACCAAAGGAAAGGAGGGAGAAGGGATAACTACCTTCTCATAGTCGAGAGCGGGCAAGGGAATTAGGGGAAGAGACTAAGAGAAAGAGAGACCCAAAAGTTTTGAGAGAAAATACTCATCCCCAGAAGATGAGGGACCCAAGACTAGGGGATTATAAGATCCAAAATTTATACTATAATTTAATATAGGAAGGTCACGGAGGAGGGTTTTAAAGTCTTACCTAGGGAAATTTTCTCCTTTGGTGTCGATCATTGGTCATGTGCAAGCTCCAATGGGGGAAACACCTCCTCTCTAGTAAAAGGTCCTGAGAGATCTACCGTGCCTTTGGGGGGCAAAGGAAGGGGAGAATAAATTGGTCCTAGAGGAACCACATAAGTCTTCTCCTTTATGATCCATTTTTTCTCTTTAATCGATGCTTACAATCTCCTCTGAGATGCCTATACTAATGGCATCTGCCATATTTTAATGGGATCCATTTGTAATCTACCTCCTTCCTAATGGTCATGGACCCTCGCCTGATGATGATGGAATCTCAGAGACCTTTTGAGACATTAGGTCCCACCAAAATGAATGGCATCCCCATATAGCGAGAGAAAATATAGGGGTTGTCTACCTCATAGAAAATCCCAAGTATATTTCCAATTTCCTTGAATACATCCTTTGTCCAGAACGTGATAGGGAGGCTCAGAAGTCCCACCCACATCGGAATTACTTCCAATTTCTCTAGCGTTGCATCAAATTTGACCTAACAATTGTTTAGAAAAAGGATATGGGAGCGTTATTCCATCGCAATTGCAAGATTTTTGTTGCATCCCCCCTCAATTTTATGGTCCACACCATCCATCCCCTGGAAAGAATCATACAATTCAAGGAATAACCATGGGATTTTGAGAAATTTTCATCTGTCCATTAACTAAGGGAGATTATGGCCATGCACTTGCTGTAAAATTGACCCATGAGATCCATGTCCTCCATATATTGGATGTCATACAACTTGGTATCTTCCCCTAGAACCAAATTCATCTCTTCTTCTCTTCATTGGACACACCTTCAATTTTTTCGATATGGCTCCCTATCTAAATTGGGAAAAGAAGAATACCTTGTGGTCTCCAACCATATAGGGCCATCACCACATAGTAAGTCATAGGACAGGTTATGGCTATTAAATATGTCTAAAGAATCCATGACTCAATGCAGAAAGAGGGTCCACTCTATCCATTTGAAGATATACATCATTATGAAGAGAAGAGGGATGTGTGAAACAATGATATCCACCTACATCAACAATATCCAGAGGTGTGGAAGAATAACATCTAGAAGGTGTGAAGTCAAAATGGGTGCACAAGCTATCATGAGATTATATCTCCTCAGGAGAATATTGACTAGTGAGAGGGACATCCAACCAAGTTGAGAGTACCTTCCCACCATCACTAATGAGGGGAGCACACCCTTTCAACAGATACTTCGAGCTAGGTTTCAATTCCTTTCTACAATTGGGAATTAGACTAAGGAAGGAAAGGTCGTCATAGATCTTAGGCGATGCCCAAATATGGATACCAGCAAGGGGGTTGTCCTAAGTCTAGTATCTCTTCCTCCATTGCTAGGAGTATCCACAGGTGTAAAGGAAGGGGAGTATGTGTAAAAGAGACTTTGATCGAACCTTGTTCATCCAATCGCTCTACTAAATCATTTTATGATCAAAGGGATATCTTTTTACTGCTAAAAATTGAGTATTTTACTATAGTCATAAATTATTGTTGCTAAAAATTTATTGTTATATTGTTGTTATACATTTAATAATGTTGAAAATTACATGTTTTACTGCTAAAAACAATCTATATTCTATTAGAGATAATTTGTTTTGTTGTTGTAATATTTTTATTCTTACTATTGTCACTTTATTTACTATTGATGTCTCTTATATTTCTTGAAAATTTCACCTCGTCCTTATACCTTTTCTCTATTTATAGTGTTTGGGACCTTATTGAACTCATATTTGACTTGAAATCCTCTCTTCTAGGCTAGAATCCTCTACACTCAAAATCTGGAAATTGTCTTATTTCACCACCTCTTATTCACTTTTCTTATCGTTATCTTGGTGGTAGTGTTAGTATTACCCTGAGGAACCCTAGACTTGATTGTGTCTTACCTAGGCATTCTTGAAGGTTACTAGGGAATCCTCCCTTGTGTTGGATATTATTCCTACACTAAATAGAGGGAATTTGTTGCCTAGGTGACATTGGTAGCATCGTCCATGTTCCACTTTTCTTAGTGCCTTGTGAAGGATTTACACTTGGTGTTAGATTGTGTGGTACCAAGTCATGTACATAATCCACTCTACAGTTTAAATTATTCATTGAAATTTCTAGATCAAAACCAAAACTACAACTACTTAAGTATAGTCTTCCAACAATATCTCAAAGATACTATAACAATAAACATAACATATTGAAGCCTATAAATCTATAAATATTGTCTCTACTACAACACATATGGTATAATGGACCCATTCATCATAAGAAATTTTATTAGAATATTAATACAAAGTTTTTTTAAGGTTGATAAGAGAGTGCCTCCTTTAAATGCATGTTTAGTTAAAGTACCATCCTCCAAAAGAAAAGCTTCTTTAGACAAATTATTTTCCTTTGAGTTGAATACTTGATAAATATTTGTGAAATAAATTTCATTAAATGATTATTTTACCTCATGTACCTCAAGCATAATAGGAAACATACCTATATTTTCAATTTTGAAATGTTGATTAGCCCATTCAATCAGAATCTTTGAATCTCCAAATACTTAGAGATGTTTTAGTCCCCTTACCTCAACTATTTTCAACAATATCCATAGAGCATAAAATTCAATGTGATATGTAGTCCCTTAACTATATACATACTTCAAATTAATGAAATGGAAAGAATCAATGTGAGTACTACCCCTAACCCAAAAATACTTGGGATTCCTTGACAATCCCCATCCAAGAAACCCCATGGATTCTCCTAGTTGATACTTGGCATGATTAAACATATGGAATTCTCTTTGGGAGTCACTCAATTTCCTTCCAATTCCAATCTTATCTTGTGTGATACATGGGCTAGTGAGAAGACTAGGTCCCACAAGACCGACTAGGTCCTTGCCAACCAAATCCCATAAATAAACAAACATGGAAGTGCCTTATAAACTGCCACGACCTTTTTAGTTACCTAGTCCAGAAGACATTCCATACTATTCTAGTGAAAGGACATAGCACAGAAAGGTGGTCAACTATTTCTTTGCAAGATTTAGAAAGAATGCATATTCCTAGCCAAACCCAATTTCTCTTTGTCCTTTGTGTATGTAAGGATTTTATTTCCTAAAGCCAACCACATAAATATTTTTGTTTTTAATGGGAAAGAAAACTTTCTGCTATATGACAACACCTTAACATATTGTCCCCGCTACTCTGCCATCTCCCATTGTAGACTTAATCTATCAGTTGCCAACCAACCTTGTATCAAATCATTTCTTACCCTATTAGATGTCTTCTCTCTTAGGTAATAAATTCCTCCCTTCATGTAAGGCTTTCGGTAAAGCCTCTAATAATTTGAAATTACCTTTGGCCCAAATCCAAGGGTCCCCTCTAATCCTGACCTTTCCATCATTCCCAACTTTCCAAGCTGCCCAATTGCTAACTAGAGGAAATGATATGACCAAATATTTTCAAACTATTGAATCTCCTTGAGAATGTTTTCTTGTCAGTTATGTTATCATTATTTTTAAAATTAAAATTAATGATTATTATCATTAAGGTCACTTTAATTGATTTTTATTTATTTTTTTATTTTTTTAGAGTATACAAATTTAGAATTAGTTTCATGATTTAATAGAATATTTAATCAAACAAATTGATTTTAAAAAGTAATCGAATTTTATTTAGAATTGTTTTCGTGATTTAATATAAAATATGTTATCGCAATTTATAAGATTAATATTAACAACTATTACCATATAGGTCACTTTATTTGAAGGTATTTTTTATCTCGTTTTATATTTAATATTAAAAAAATAGAATTTTTTTCATGATTTAATAGAAGATTTAATCAAACAAATGGATTTAAAAAATTAATCAAATCCAGTTTAGAAAATTTTTCATGATTTAATATGCAAGATATTTTTTAACAGTAATGGGTAACTTTGCATTAGAAAAATACATGACTTGACTTGTTGGCATTATAATATAAACATAAAATAGGAAGGCCACAATCCAAGTTCAAAACTATCAAGTCCAATCTTCAAAAAACCTGATAACTACTTAACCAAGTTCTAAATTGACTAATATGTTAGGTATGTTGTCGAACACACTAACACAAATTAACAAGACTTGATAGTACATTTCAAGCAAAGAGAAAAAATAATATGTTCAACTAGGAAGATTTCCCTTTGTCACTTGGAACTCTTTAGCAGATTCATCTCTTGCTTTTCCATGAATGAATGGTTCTTGAGGTGAAATAATTCTTCAAATACATACAAGTTCTTCTTCTCCTTGATTCTCGAGATACCACATGGGGACAAATCAATATTCAAACCAATACTCTAAGGATAAGAGGACTAGTTTACCTTCAGAGGGAGGTTTAAATAACAGACAATACAATCAACCAAAGAGAATATGAATCTCAACTTTGCATCTAACTCTAAATACATATTCTTATGTGTCTTCAAGAAAAATTTAGACTTTTTCTCTAGTGCATGTGGTGTCTTAATATGGACCGTATTATCAACCAAAACCTATCCCTCTCTTGACCCTCCACCAAAAAATTCTCTTCCCACATTTCAAGACAACGACTCTATTGAAGAGTTGAATTAACCACCTCCTTCTGAGCCTATAAAATTACACATTCACATCTACTCATTTCCACTTTACCTCAACCAAATAACACAATACATGCCTTAGATTTATGCATTGAGCCACGGAAATTTATGACAAGAAGAAATTCCTAGACCGAAATATGATACCACATGGCCCAAGAAACCTCCTACAATGTAGAGGCATACCCTCCTTCCTCTATGCCACTATCCCCTAGCCCTGAAGTGCAAGGTATAGAATCTGAGAGGGATGGGAAAAATCTTCTCCAGAACCACCAAACCATACTAATTAAACCACATTTTGGAAAGGGTCAAAGCACAATACACCTCATAATCCCAAACATCATTATCCTAATGCATTGAGATAGGGGCAAGAGTGAATTCTATAACTACTCGTCCTTTCAATATTGCATGTGTATACACTTACATTGCATGGCTACCATCAAAAACCTAAAGAGTAATAATATCATGGGATGGGAATAGGATATATTGTTTCCACCCATTTGTTATAATTAACCCTTCATTAATTTGTGCCCCTACATTGAGGAGGCAATCAACCTCAACATTATGGGCTCGCATAAATTGAAAGAAATAAAAATATTCTAAATTTTTTTCCTAGATTGCAATTCTTTGAACCAATTAATTTAGACTATTGTTTTGAGAAGTACAATGTTGAAGGATAAATAGGCTCAATAATAGAGGAGTCTCTAACCAATCACTTTTGATTGATGTACCCCTTGTGTCTTTAAAAATTGTAATTCTTGAAACACCACCAACACCTCTCCCTCATTATTAATGGTGATACCTAATCCCTAAGGAAAATCTATTTCAACTTTTCCTTCGAGACCAAAGAGGGTCTGTTGGATCATGTTGTCATTGATGCCAATGGTTTGATTGATTGATGTCAAGTGATTGATTGATGCCAAAGGATTGATTGATTGAGGATTTATGTAATGTAATATGTATTGTCCTTGATGAGAATGCATAGATGAAGATGGATCAATGAGTTGTCATTGATACATGATGAAGATGGATCGATGTGGTTCCATTGGTATATGATGCATTGTTGGAAAAATGTATACATGACTCATTATTGTCTTATCATGATTGATAAGGTGCACAAATGGATGAACTCATATATTGTCTTCTGGATAGTGCTTGTCATGCCATGTTATTTACAGGTCATCTCACCATTTTCGCTATAACTTTTTTTCTATAATGATTTAGATGCTTGTATGGATAGTGCTTGTCATGCCATTTTTGGTGGTATGTGGAATGTCACATAACTCCTCCTGGTTTGAGAGTTATGGCCTTACGAAGATGAAGGACCCTCACATGAAGGCTTGAAGCCCCCAAAGTCAAAGAAGTCAAAGTGACCTAAAGAAGAAATGATAAAATAAGGTGGCAAAATCAAGAGGAATATTTATGGAAAGTGGTTAGCCCTAAAAATAAGGAAAATAGTTAAGTGACCTAGAAATGGGTTAATATTATTCAAGGTGGATTATTTAAATAATCAAGGAAGTGACAAAATCAAGAAATGATAAAGTAAGGTGACAAAATCAAGAAGGAATATTTATGGAAAGTGGTTAACCCTAAAAATAAGGAAAATGAGTTAAGTGACACAGAAATGGGTTAATATTATTTAAATGATAAATTAAAGTGAAAATTCAAGGTGGATTATTTAAAATAATCAGAGAGTGACAAAATCAAGAAATGATAAAGTAAGGTGGTGGAAATCAAGGAGGAATATTTAAATGTTAAAGTATTGGAGAACTTTTCTATTTATGGAAAGTGTTTTAACCCTAAAATAAGGAAAATAGGTTAAATTGATGACCTAGAAATGGGTTAAGTGACCTAAAGGAAAATGGGTTAAGTGACCCTAAAGGGATGAAATTATAAATAAGATATCAGTGGTCTCTTGTAGATCATCATTTTTGTGGATCAATGGAGAGCTTCATTTGGAATTATATTTTGGAGTATTGATGGAGATTCTTTGTAGAGAGCTTCTTGAGAATTTTTGATATGGAACACTTGATAATATTGAAAATATATATGTATTTAAGGGTAACCAAGGATGTAAGCTGGAAATTCTGAGGAAAGTGAAGAAAAGAGGCCGAAATGCAAGGAAGGGATAAATTCTTTTGATGGGGTGCTTTCAGAATTGTATGTTATTCTGGTCATCTGCATTTTAAAATATAACTTTTTCTATAATGATTTAGATCTTGAAATTTCTATGCAAATTCAGAAAACATGAAGTAAAGAGTATCTGTGGTTAAAAATTCATCTTGTGGGTCATTGTATTTTGGGAGTTACACTCCGTGGAAAATAGGGTTTGTGGCTAGTCTGAAACCAGTCTAAAAAAAGGTGTTTGGGTAGCTTGATCATAACTTATTAATGACAGATCTAAATTAAGTGAGACAAATTGTTTTGGTTATATTACAGTCATATTATTCTCTGTAATAGTTTCATATCTATTCATCTAATATTTTTATTAATGGGGCACACTCTACAAGGTTGCTCTCTAAAATTCAGCTTGAGAATTCAGCAGGTGTACCATTTTTTTATTTCCATTTTATAGAAGAGGTTTAAGTAGTTCCACTTGGAGGAATTGCATAAAACACACTAAGAACATTATGTAATATCAGTTTTACATAATTTATACATCACAGTTACAAAGTTATGATTATTTCAAGTTAGGGTTGTTGACTAATCAAAACTAGTCATGGTTGAGACAAGCGGTTGATGAGTTATCTTTTATACATGAGGTCGTGGATTGATGATGTTGGTACATATTGATGAGTCATTGTTGATGGTAGTTATTTACATGATTGGGTATATACTTGGTACATGGTTGGATGCACTTGTTTATAGATGCGGGTTGATTCTGATTTGTTTGGCACATGTTGGTGCATGGTTGATGCTCTTGTTTATGGTACATGTCTCTGATGTTGAGGATTGTTGCCTCATCTCTCGGTTAGTTGTGATAATTCAAAGATTTGAGTTTGCATGATTAGGAGGTGCTCTTTGAGAGTTGTACTATATTCAGTTTGTTGTTGATAGCTGAGAGTTGTAGTCAAGTAATAAATAAAAAATTGCATACATCTTGTGTTCTTTGTGTTCATTGTGGTGATGACTTGTTGATGATATATTGCTGATATATGGTGATGATATGTGCTCACATATAAATGGTTATAAATGACAGCAATGGGTAATAAATCATCTAACTGGTTATAAATGACAACAATGGGTAATAAATAAATGTTGAATGCTAATTGATGAGTTTTTGTGCAAGAGGGAAGTTTTGGGAAAAAGAGCCCCACACTCATTCATGCCCCCCCCCCACCCCCCTCTAAGTGTGGTAGGTGTGTCCAACAGGATCCCCCCCTGGCATCTGCCATCCTTTATTTAATATGAAATATGTTATCACTATATAAAGTTGGAGGAATAATTATTTTGTTATATTTAGCTATCATAATTTTAATTTTATCAATATTAATAATAAGTTTTGTAAAAATATTTGTCAATTAGATCTAGTTTAGGTGGTTGGGAGGATTGATTGTTATCCTCCCAACATAGGTTCAATTCCTGCAAGTGACATTGAATCATTTAGATAATTTTGTAAACATGTTTAATCAACATATTGAATCTTCTTGAACGACAAACAATCCACCTTGAAAAAAAAAATAAACATTATATGGCATTAAATAATTATAAGCTTTTGGAATCACAATCCAAATTAAATGATATTGTATAACTAGAGTTAAACATTATATGGCATCTCAAATTTAAATGATTGATGCATATCAAATTTAATTTAAAAACATAGAAATTACTAATAATGTATTTAACATACTCATAAAACATTTTATAAATTAAACAACATCAACATGATATGAAAATGCATAATATACATGAATAATAATATCTTAATCAATATATGTGTCAAATATACATCTCATGTCAAATATGCATGTCAACAAACATTATGCTTTCCACTAAATCCAAAGGCATTAGTATCTCAAGTACATACAAATGCAAATACAGTTTGATATATCTCTATAGAAGGATTTATATCCCCCACTAATATCATACTATCTATAGGATCAGTAATTGGTGCAGTAAGTGGAGTAGTAGGTGGATCGGTAGTTGGTGTTACTAGTGGCGTGAGTGGTGAAGGAGGGGGAGAAGATAGTAGAATAAGTGGAGTAGGTAGTAGAGGAGTGTCCTCGGAGGTCTCGTCATATAAATATGAAGTGGATGAAGATGATGAATGAGCATGTCTTGTTTCTCATCAATCCTCAAGCCTCACCCTCTAGAGTAGGATGGGGATACCAACATTTTGATACTTAAATAAAATCATATAGTTGGGAAGGATCGCATATATCTTTTCAATCCCTAGGTCATGCATGACCACCCAAGGTCGCACTAGAACCACTCCAAAGCCAACCATGTGTGTACATAATTGATCTATGACCTCTTGAAAAAATCCATAATCTAGTCTTCATGGCATGTCAAGTCTGCACATCTAAGGAATCTCATTGGAATTAGTTATATAAACATCGGGTTAGGGAGGCCCCTCACTAGAATACAAGCCAATATATACAAAATAGTAGACAACAATAATTAGATAAAAATAAAGAAATAAATTAAAAAATTGAACAAAAACAATTACTTTTGGATTAAAAGGGGGGTTGCAACCAAACCATCCAACAAATTAATACAAAAATTTTAAAACAAAAACTACCTCGAAGACTTAAAATTTTGAATAAAACTATCACTAGTCTACAATATTCCTAAATATATTTCTATAGAATTGATTATGTGGCTTGTATGTAGCCTTACATATTGTGCTAATAAAAAAACTATTTTTTTAAAGCTTACAAAATTCAAAGATTTTTTTGTCCATTCCCACTAGAGGTATTTTGCTTGCTTCCTACCATTGATGAGAGATTATATTGATAATTTATTTCCTACTTACTCATTTTTTTGTTGGAAGATGTCTTTGAACCAGGTGGAAATCGGTGGTCGTCCACCTATTCCACATAATTTTTCTACACATTTTTGGGTCACAAACTTCCAAGGTCATTTTGAGTCCCTAAACGATGTTTTATGACGTCGAAGCACCCAATAGATGTTGAAGGCATGTATTGGACCATTCAGAATGTGTAATTTTCAGCTATACCTTTCTGATGATGTATCAAGTGCCACAAATGAAGATAATATGCAAAAGTTACTCCCTAGGGAAGTTGATGTATCAGCTACCCCCATCGGGGCCCACAAACCTTTTGGCATTTCATCTTCCAAGGTTAGGGTTTTGGAAATTTAGGGTTTTCTCATTTATTCTTTATGTTAAAAAGTCCTTGGGAGCCTCGTTGTAATTACCTTCTGGAAAATGCACGTATCCATCACATTTGTTCTCAGAGATAAGCTACCAACATTCTAGCGAGTCCATTTCACTCTGTATTTTCTTTTACAGTCTCTGCAGATTTCAATCTTTAATAGAAATTGACTATTATTGTATCTCTATGTTTCTGTCTTATTTTTGTATTTAATTTTTTCCCTCATAAATATGGATTAGTGGTATCAGAGTAGTCCGCTCTTTATATTTTACTTTGTGCATGTCCCCAATGAGGACAGAGTATCAGGAATTGGGACTCGAACTGGTTAAACCTTTGGAAGACTATCCTCGCTGACCCTGATGGTCTCCCATGGCGGATGAATAGAGAGATGAGGGAGAATAATATCACGAAATTCCTCATGAAACAAAGGAGTGAGCTGATGGATATGTTTTCCCAAATCCTTCGGTGGTTGCCAACAACAACATATGCATCTTTGTCAAGAGGCCACTTTGGAGGTGTTGCCCCCTTCAAGGTACAAGCTAATTTAGATATTCCCATATTTGAAGGTGAGATAGATGTGAATGCTTTGGAAAATTGGTTAAATATACTAGAAGGTTATTTCTCTATCCACAATTTTTCCAATAGTGAAAATATCACTTTTCCACTCCTTAAGGCGGTCCCCCATGTCAAAAATTGGTGGGAGACTTACTGTGAGCAAAATTCCACAGAGTCTGGAATTTTTGGTGTTGATCCCACTTGGGACCCATTTATGGATTCCATCAAGGAAAAATATTACCATGTTGGAAAGTATGATGAACAATACACGAGATGGACCACATTCTGTCAGGAGGGGGACCAAACAGTGCCAGAGTTCAAAAATACCTTCCATACCTTGCTCACCAAGATGGGTATCAGAGACTTTGAGCAACATTTGGTTCTAAAATACCATGGGATCCTACATAGGTACATCCAAACAAAAATGGATTTTTTGGACATCTCATCGCTAGGAGTCGCTTATCGATATGTTGTCAAAATCGATAAAAAAAAATTAAGCAGAGGAATAAGAGGTATTTTGGATCTATGAATGCATCACAGCTTTAGCTAGGAAAAGGAAACACCAGCACACAAAACAAAGGATAAAGAAAGGATGGAAAATCATAGGAAAACCAGTCTAAGTAACAAACAAAGACACATGGAAGTGGTGTGAATTCCATAAAATACCCTTGCACATGACCAATGAATGTCTCTCGAAGCAGTCATTGGAGGTCGAGCTAAAAGCCTCAGAGTCGGATTCAAGCTACAATGTTTATTTAGAGCCAGACAAGGTGAAGTGGATCATTGATGTAGAACCCAATGCCACAGTTGCTACCACCAAGATCCATCCAAATGAACCAGAAGAAATGGAGGAAGGTGAGCGCATTTTTCACTCACAGATGTGGGTGAAGGGTTCTTTGCTACATTTCATTGTTGATAGCGGAAGCCAAAAGAACCTTATCTCAGAAAATATCATGAAGCGGTTGGAGTTGTTGAAAACACCACATTCATAGTCATACAACAACATGTGGCTCAGCCAAGGATGGGATCTCTATGTCATCCAATAGTGTTGCCTACCCTATGGCATCAAACCCTTCAAGGATGAGGTATTGTGTGATGTTTCCCCACTTTAATTTTTTTATGTTCTTTTAGGCCAGCCATATATGTGGAAATGTCATGTTGTATATGAGTCTAGACCTCATAATTTCATTATTACTGCGGGTAGACAATTATATAGGATCCCAAAGGTATCTCCACGTACCAAAATTTATTTGATCTCAAATAAGAAGTGCAGGAAGGTCATCTCCCAAACTGGGAAAATTTTCCTCTTTATTATTCACTCTCAGAGTGAATGGAAGGTCACAACCACATCCATGGCCTCTGCATAGGGCTCCTTTACATAGTAGAAGCAAGTGGAAAGATTCATGGAAGAATATCAAGACATATTCACCTCACCTACAAGGGTGCCTCTACACTGTTAGGTCAAGCATTCAATTGAGCTAACTCCTAGAACACCTTTTCCAAGAGAGCCAGTGTATTTGTGCTCTTTCCTGGATATAGGCGCTCTCTCCTGGAAAATGATGAAATCAAGCACCAGATCCAAGAGATGCTCCAAAAAGGGAACATTCAACCAAGCTCCTCACCTTCCAGAAGCCCAATAGTGCTCGTATAGAAGAAAGACAAGACTTGGTGACTTTGTATTGATTACATATCTCTAAAAAAAATCATAGTCAAGAACCGGTACCCAATTCCTGGAATCAACGAAATTCTTGACTAGCTCAAGGGGGGAAATTACTTTAGTAAGATTGATTTGAAGTTTGACTACCACAAGGTCCCCATTAGAACAAACTTATGTATGGAATACTACTTTTAAGTATAAAGAAGGTCTTTTTGAGTGGTTGGTCATGCCCTTTGTCTTAACAAATGCCCCAACCAGCTTCATGAGGTTGATGGATGACATATTGTGGCCCTTCACCAACTCCTTTTTGGTTGTATATCTGAATGAAATCCTCGTATTCAAAAAGAGTTGGGAAAAACACTTGCAACACATTCAGCAGGTCCTCCATAGTCTGTGGTAACACAAGTTATACGCTAACTTAGAGAAATGCTCCTTCGGCATGAACAAGGTCCAATACCTCAGATACATTGTAGATGAGAATGGTGTGCATGTCATCCATCCAATATCCAATTCATTCATGACTGGAAAACCATGACAACACTAACCAAGCTCCATATTTTCTTACGCCTTGCCAACTTCTATCACAGATTCATATTGGGGTTCTCCCATATCACGTGGGCTCTCGGCCAAGTGACCAAGGGTTTTTGTAAAGATAAATTTTTGTGGGGCAAATCACAACACAAATATTTTGATGATCTGAAACATCGCTTAGTCTCATCCCTAGTGCTCACCTTACCCAATCTACAACAACCATTTGATATTGAGACCGATGTTTCCAATTATGTTGGTGGTGTCGTTCTCACTTAACACGGTCATCTAGTGGCCTATCATAGTGAGAAATTCTCAAATGTCGTCAATAATTTCCCCACCTATGACAAATAAATGTATTCCATCATACAAGCTTGTCACTAATTGAAGCATTACATTCTAGGGAAGGAGACATTCATCCATACGGATCATGGGCCTCTATAGTTCATGTAGACATAAGGAAAATTTCAGAATGACCACCATCAAAATTGGTCCACATACTTGCAACAGTTTCACCTCAACATTAAGGATAAGAAAGGGAGAACTAATCACATCGTTGACTACCTCATTCGACCTTCAGTTGCAACACTAACCACGATGCTCAACTCTTACAGGAATGAGACCTCCGGGTGGTCCTAGCTCTATTATAGCAATCCTAACTTCACTATGACCTACCAAATGTTGGGAATACACACAGTCATTTTTGAATTCCATCTTCAATATGGACTGCTACGCCATATGGGTCATCTCGACATTCCTTCAAGTGAGCGTTCAAAGTTGATTTAGGAATCCCACTACAGTCGGGTTACAAAACAATTTGGTGTAGAGAAGACAATGGTAGTACTACAGAAGCATTTCTATTAGTCGAAGCTTCGACGAGATGTTAGTAAGTATATCATATCCTTCATTTCCAGCTCCATTGCCAAGACAAGCATTAAAAAACAAGGATTGTACACCCCTCTTCCTATTCCTGAAATTCCTTGGGAATCCATCTCGATGGACTACATGTCTGGTCTCCCCTCCACCAAGCATGGCAATGATTGTGTATTTTTGGTTGTTGATAAATTCTCTAATATGGCCATTCTAACTGCCTGCAAGAAGAGTATCACAGTCGATTCCACTGCCAAACTCTTCTTCGAGCATGTATGGGTACACTTTGGACTAGCATGTACCATCATCTCATATCAAGAAAATAGATTCTTGAGAACATTTTGTTCGAACCTCTTGTCATTGTTGGACACCAAGCTCACCAAATCCACTACCTTCCACCCTCATATTGATGGACAGATAGAGGTCATCAATAGGATGATCGTGCATCTCTTGCACATGTAAAACTCCAAGAATCCATGCACATGGGATGAGAGCCTTCCTTATGTCCAACACAGCTACAATAGAGCACTTCATATCTCGACCAACCACAACCCTTTTCAGGTGGGCCTAGGTTTTCAACCATTAAGCCCCATTGATGTAGCACTGCCCCTTGCATCCACATAAGAAAAATGTTCCCATGCTCAATTTGAGGCCGACAAGGCCACCAAATTCATTGAACAAATTCAACACATCCACCAATAGGTTTATGATATTTTGCAGAAAGTCAATGCTAAGTACATGAAATGTCATGATCAACATTGGGTTCCCCACAAGTTTCAAGTAGGTGACAAGGTTTGGTTACATTTGCAGAAAGAGCACCTTACATGACCCCACTGAAAGCTACAACCACTTCACTTTGGGCCTTACACCATCACCAAGGTTGTGGGTGAAAATTCTTTTGAGTTAAGTATTCCTCTATCCTTGTATTACACCTAGTATTTAATGTGGACCTCCTTCGGCCATATTTTCCACCACTATTGAACACATTGGAGGTGGAAAAGAAGTTGAAACCTACATATCTCAACCTTAACTTCATGGAATAAGAATCATTGATTGAAACATGGAAACACAGGTTAAGGGCACCCACCAACAAAATATCCAACTCTATTGGGTTGTTAATGCAGGGCAACTACTACACCAAGGCAAGTGGCTCACCAAGCATCAAGTTCAAAAAAGGTTTAACCATTTGATGAGGGAACTCAACGCAATGGATACCATTGCTTCCTATGGGGGAGGACTAATCTAGGTGGACATCGATGGCCACCCACCTATTCCACTAGCTCAATATACAGCTTCCATTTTGGTATTTTTTCTACACTTTTGAGGTTGTTTTGAGGCCCTAAACGACATTTTTTTTTCCATGGAAACACCAAATAGATGTCAAAGGATTGTATTTGTCCATTTGAAATGTGTACTCCTTGGATAGAACTTTCTGATGAGGTATCAAACACCCCAAACAGAGATCGTATGCAAAAGTTACGCCCTAGGGAAGTTGACGTATCAACTATCCCCATTAGTGTCCACAAAACTTTTGGTGTTTCATATTCAAGGGTTAGGGTTTTGGATGTTTAGGGTTTTCTCATATATTATTTATGTTAAAAATGCCTTGGTATCATCATTGTAATGATATTATTGTAGCATTGCATAGCCTTCACATCACTTCTCATAGATAAGAAACCACCATTCTAGCGAGTTCATTTCACTCTGTATTTTCTTTTACAGTCTCTTCATATTCCAGTCTTTGATAGGAATTGAGTATTACTATATATCTATGTTTTTTGTCTTATTTCTATGTTTTATTGTGTTCCCTCATAAATCTGGATCATTCTTCCTCCATAGTTTCCATCTAATGTAATTCAAGAGAAACAATAGAGAGGGCAGGGGTCACTGACTTCCTTAACTCCTCATATCTTTGCTCCAATTCCAGTTTTAGAATTATATCATGTAGCACTCTTATTTTCTCCTCAACTTCCTCTAATCTATAACTCTTGGTTTCCTCCCTTATTCTCATTTGAATATGCTTGCCTTTTGGTTTCTCTTCCTGAGCCTTTGACTTAATAAGTTGTCTCAGCATCACCTACATGTCTCTTGAGTTTTTTTCTCCTAGTCTTTCTTCCGTACCTCTCATTTCCTCACATACAATGTGATACATTCTTGGGATTGATCATAGTTCCTATCACACCAACCAATTTCTCTTTAAAGCTCAAAAATTTCACAAAATGCACACTTGTTTGGATGTCCATGAGAATTGGCCATTATCTCGATCTCACAATTGCACAGATGGAGATACCCACTTTCGGAATGGAAGGAAACCACTTCCATATTTGCATAAAATTTATAGTCTTAGATGAATATAATTGCTTCCATACTTGCATAAATATGTAGAGCTCGGTGCTCTTCTCATACCACTAAATCTAGTGATGAAGGGCAACAATGAGAGCTAGTATAATTAAAATTTAAGGAATAAATATTAAACCACATGAATTTGTCCATCCCATTGTGATAGAGTTCAAATGTGTTTCACCTTGTGGCATGGGATGTGGCATATCACAGAGGTATAGGCTCATAAATATTGTGTTAGCCTTTGGGTACTCAAATTACCACTTTTCCATTACATGGAAAGGTGCCAATTGGTGTTTATGTATTGTGATAACTATCAAGGGAGATGAAAAAATGATATCCACCCCCCCCCCCTTTTCTTTATTGTTGAAGAACCAATTCGTATTCCACTTGTATATTAATGATTTACATGAGTACAATATATAGACTCTATGGGGATAAATGTGTATAAGGTTAGGGTTCTTTGTGCATTCACTAATTAGATTTAGTCAATTCTTAACTAATTAATACCACAAGTCACTAAGTGGTAAATGACATTAAATGATAAGTTTGACTCCATTAATAATAAAGAAAATTTGCACTTTATAAGGGGATAAGTTATCCATATCCAATGTACAGTATTTTTCATCAATTCCATATGTTAGACTCGCTACGAATAGCACTGCTAAAAATCAGCAACCCCCTAAATTTAGGAATTGCTAAAAATAGACATGGATGTCCCTTGAAAAGTGTAATGGTGTGTATGTACTCCAACACCCCCCTGAATAAAAACCAAGGAATAGGAATGATGTATAATTCTTGACAATTTTCATCCACGTTAGGTACTCATGTATAAACAACTTATGCAAACCATAATATGACAAAGGTGAGGTAAAGAGGGAAAACCCAGTGGAAAGAAAACCCCCGTCAAAATAGAATGCATACTACTATGCAATTGTTATGAAGAAGGATGGTGTTGCACATAAAAAAACTCATCATGTATATGTACTAGGATATTTCCTATCCCATCATGTGAGAATCCCTTGGCTACTGGTTGAGCATTGTACATTATTACAATAGTAGTGAGTGCTCATGGAGTACCAAAAAACTAATAACTAGGTCTTTGTGACTTGGCAGTTTCTCCCATTAGCTCACTAGTTTCTTGTAAAGTATGATGTGCCCTCCCTAGCTTGTGATTTTGATCTTCAATATGTTTTTTATGTTCTTCTAAATCATATTCTGAAATATTATCCGAAGAATGAGTAAAATCATCTAGAAGATCTCCCTTTGGAAGAGACAAAAAAGGTACAATTGGTTCCTCCTAGAGTGCATGCAAGGGGCCTTCCTCGAACTTGTCATCTGATTTTTCTCTACTTTATTCATCTTCAAGTGTTATAAGAGTAACATAATCATATTTAGGAACAATATGAGAAAAGTTATACAACCTATAATGATGATCCACCTCCCCAACTGCAACTCTGGAACCATTTGCCATCTCTGAAATTATCATTGAATCCGAAGTGAACTCAACTCGTTTTCATGTACCTAAGTGTGTAGTCTAGTAGATAGAGAGGAAATTCATTGAGAGATTTGGAACATGTAACATATTTTGAAATATTCCATAATCAAGTTCCACACTCCCTTCTCTGCACACTCCCGTAAGTGTTTAGTCTCCCATCTACATAGGAGGTCTAGTGTAAGGTAAAAAGGAAGAAAAATAATGCTTTGATGAAGCCATATGGTTAGAGGAACTTGAGTCTAATATCCATCTATAATATGGTGAATAAATAGTAGTCAAAACATTATCCTTACTTTGATCCTCTAGTGTCTTGTCTCAAATATTCTTCTTGACATTGTTCGCTATGCAATCTGCAAGGCTGTGTTGTTGAAGTACTTTTTCCATAAGCTCAATTGTCTTCACCATACAAGAAATCTCAAGATGAAACCTTGTATTAAAGTAGTTGAAATTTTTTCTCTCCTTATACTTTCTTCCCTTGGGTTTCAATGTATCCTTAGAGGATTCAATGTTTTCTTCATCTATGTGATCAAGATACCTTGATTCCTGCTTGTTATTCTTCTTATCATCTTGTATAGAAAAAGTATGGGCCTTGGATCTCCTAAGAGGCACAATCTGAATGAGATTAGTCTAATCATGAATGAATGATTCTATGAAGTCATACATATAGGTCATATTCCAAGATTTTCCCATAGAAATCCTTGTAGTGTGGAAAGAATAAATAAACACATGTAGGGTCTCGAAGTATTTAACTTGGAAAATTGTTCATGTAGGGTATCAAAATTGCTTTGGATCAAAGATATGAGATCATTCTCCAATATATGTGCTCTAATTTCATATTTCTTACCAAATAATCCATCCAAATTATTCCATAATTCGTTGGGATTTGAACAAGCTTCAACATGAAAGAGAAAGTCTAGAGAGATGGACAAGCATAAAATCCCATAGGCCTCATCCATTCTATTGAAGTACTTTGAATTTTATACAGTTGAATTGGGTTCAAATTCTATCCCCATAGTGACCCTGTAAAGCCCCTTAATCCTTAGCAGAAGTATGATCTTGGGTTTCCATTCAAAGTAATTGAATGGGGTAAGAATCACTGATATAAATGGTTTTTCCATTCTCTTTGGTTTTTTCAATATTTAAAAAAACTTGCAATATAATGTTAGTTTTACTCACAATCGACTTTACTGCTCTGATACCATGTAGGATTTTAAGCACAATCCAATATCTAGTTGTGAGAAAAAACTACACTAGTAAAATTACAAGGAAAAGAGAGAAGAAAGAATGAAATAACACTTGAAAAGACAATATTATTGAAGAACCAATTTTTTTTTCACTTGTATATTAATGCTTGACATGAGTACAATGTATAGACTCTCCAAGGAGAGATGTGCATAAGGTTGGGTTTATTTGTGCATGCACTAATTAGATTTAGTCAATTTTTAACTAATCAATATCATGGGTCAATTCCATGACTCACTAAGTGTTAAATGAAGGTAAATAATAAGTTTAACTCCATTAATAATAAAGGAAATATGCACTCCCTAAGGGGATAAGTTATCCATATCCAATGGCAATAATTTCCATCAATGCCACATGTTAGACTTGTTAGAAATAGCACTACTAAGAATAGGCAAACCCCTAAATTTAGGAATGGATAAAAATAGACATGAATGTCCCTTGAAAAGTGGAATGTTTTGCATGTACTCCAACATATCCTTCACAAAACATGAAAAAATTATATGATTTCAAAGCCTTCCACTAACCTTTGAATTATGACGACTATTCTTCTTAGTTGAGCTTCATGGGGTATAACAATCAATTGACCATATAGTAGATTATTGCCAAGGATTTTCCAACCATTGTTATCGTGTTTGCTCCCATTTGCTTCATAATTGATATCCCTTTCCAAAGAGCCAAATTTTTGGCCTAGTTGTTTTTCGTCTCGTCTATTCCCCATACAAAATTTATTTCCTAATTTCCTTTAGAGTCAAGGATGACCCCCACCCCGCACTTGCCACCCTTGAAAAATAATTAAAAATTTAAACAAAATCTTATAATCAAGTACATGTGCATTAAAAAAAACAATAAAATATGCAACTAGAACAATCAAAGGATAACAATAATAATACCTCTCACATTTGGTGGCTCGACTAGAGAAAATACGATTTTGGGGCATCCTCACCATTCCATCCCTACATATGGATACTATATAAGATCGAGGCCATGACCATCATCACTAGATAACAGAGATTAAACCTATACGCTCACTAGCCTATAAGGGTTCTCCAATTGGCCCCTCTTTGGAAACATCTACCCCCACATGCACATACACACACAAATTATTAACTTATGAGGGTGGCAGTTGAATGTCAGCCAAGTCACTAAAAACCTCTCAAAAAATAAAGAAAACATCGATTTTGAAGTAAAGGGGAAGATATGTCTCCCCTCAAACACGCCACAACAACGACCTAGAGTAATACAAAACTCTCATTTGAATAATTCCAATACCACCTCATCAATTTGGGCATGTGAAATAATTTGTCTACATAGTACATCATAGCAAAAGGCCCATGCCTTTCCCATAAGTGGTATGGTTTTCTAGTGTCATGATGATAAGGCATAAACACCTAACCTCCTTTGTTCTAAAATAACTTAATCTCAATCATTCCCCATAAACCTGGAAGTCACTAGGATCGGTTATGTCCACACTGACATTGTCTACACATATGCTAATTGGCTCTCTCTTGCAATGCCAAGTTGTAGATTGAGAAAATGGGGAAAATCATCAACCCTCCTAGATAGCACAGTGATGAAATAAAATCCTCCTTTGTGGGTTGGTACCACAGATGAAGACCAACCCTAAATGCATGTATACCATGATCCCAATGTCAGATCAACTACATTAGTAAGTTCATGTTCACCTTAAGGGAGTTATCCTCATAAAAATTGAGGAGGATAACTTCCCTCGAAAGGAGACAAGTCTTAGGTGTAATAACATGAGGTAGCATATCCCTCTCCCCTCACAAGCCTCCCATATGCACACAAAGGTATATGAATCACCCTATTGTTGTTGTTGTTGTGATTGTCCCTGATTCACATACAAATCACCTTAGACAAATATAGCTATAAAATAAACAATATGTACTAAATCACCATTTGTAATACTTTTTAGATAATGAACTTAATTTGTTTTCATAAAACATGTGTAAAACTAACAAGTGCGCCTTTTTTTTAAGAAAATGCATTGTTAATGGTGTGCTACAATTTCATAAGTGCACTAACACCTCTAGTGAACCCCATTTATAATAATGCACCAGTAATGGTGCTCTTACTAAATAGATCAGGCAATTACTTTGATAACTTTTAAATATGTTAATGATTATTTGTGTGATTTAAATATTGGTGAACCCAATTTATGTAAATGCACCATATTCGATGTGCCACAATATTTTCAATGTAATGATAACTACGGTGCACAACAAATGATAAACAATGTTTCCATCCCTTAGCATTGTTACCAAGGATGTGCAATGTTCCCAATCTTACTGGGGGCATCGCTCCCATTGTATCCATACATTCATTAGCACACATGAGAGCACAAAAAATTCACGCGCATGATCTTATAATTGTTCAATGTGCTTATAATTCCTAGAAGTATTGTGCATAGGTGAAACCTATATATGCATTGTTATTTATGTTGATGATTACAGTTGTGTGAAACATTCTCCAAGACATAGAATGATTGAGTCGACCTGAGAGAGAGCCCCTGAGATGGGTGTGTGGTTCTTATCTGAGACAGAACTGGAATGTAGTGATGGCCTCCTCCTTATAGAGAGTTGAGAAGAACTCCATATGATTCTCCTGTGTAACGCAGTGAGAAAGGAGATCTGCAGAGTTGGATGTGCCTGTGGTTGAGCACAAGGTGAACGTGTGAAATCCCAAAGTGTTGGGTGCATCATCATGAGACAAAAATGAAGATGATGTATAATCCTCCTCTGAGCAGAGAGTTCGTGAGAAACTACATATGGCTCTCTTGTGTAATGCAGTGGGAAAGAAGATCCGTTGAGTGGACGTGCATATGGACAAGCACAGGTGAACGTGATTCTAGTGGTTGAGCACTAGTGAAGAAGTGGTTCTTCTGTGTAATGCAGTGAGGCATAGATATGGACATCCCTATGGATGTTCCCCTAGTGGATGAGCACTAGTGGGTGTATAAGATCCATTTCTATATTTTTCAAGAGTCAGACCTGCCTGTAACCCTAATTGTAATGTAAAGGGTACGGGTCGGCCCCACCTTAATGTGACTGGTAATTAATGTAAAATTTAATTAATCTGGTTAATATTAATTATATTATAATATAGAGAGGTTGGCCATGTTGTGCCAATAGACACTTATGTTGACATGTTCAATCTAGTATAAGTAAAGGTAAATTCCCCATTGAGGAATTATATATTTCATGTGAGTTTGGAAATTTCAGCAAGTACATCTACTTGGGAAAAGTGTGCACCTCTCTTGGGCGCTAGTCTTCTAGATTTTGTAAGCACCCTTTTGTGTGCTAGGTTTTCTTGGTGGTGGAGGTCTTTCTCTTGAAGAATATAGAAAAGGATTGGTTGGGTTTTCTTCCCTTTTTGAGAAGGGTTTCCCAGGATACTTCTTGTGTACTTGTGCATGGTGTTTCTACTTGTGATCTTGGTTATTGCAACACAATTGTGTATGGTTTTAGTAAAATGATAAAATGGAAGGAAATTCATGCTTAAACATTTCTTATTAAAAAAATAAACATTGTATCATAGCATAGGTCTTGAAGAACCCATTGCACAAGCTATTTTTGTCCATCTTCTCTCTCCTGCAAAACCGTACGGCCCTCCCAGGGTTTCCATAAATTTTGTACGGCCTACCTTTCTGAGAGGTTTCAACACTTAACACTTGGATGTTGGGGATAAAAATACCATAGGAGTGTATGGCCTCCTTCAGTGCACCTCCAACAAACTTCAGATTGAAATTCTAAGCATTTTGACTTTTTGGCCCTAGGGTTTCTAGGGTTTCGCTAATTTCTGTAGAAAATTCAGAATTTGGGTTTCTGCAACTCTTTGAAGGAGCTCTTCAGCCCACCAATGTTCTTCTATTTTTCAAAGGATTATTGTTGGCAGTCATAAGTCCAATAAAACCTAAAAGTGCTAGCCTAACCTAACTGTTAGGTTTTCTAGCCTAGTTGACAAGGGTTTGTGAAGAATTTAAATTTATGATGAACAAAACTATGATGGAAGATAAGCTTGATTGATCAAGCAACTTCAAGTTCCTGGAAGAAAAGAATTCAAAGGAAGACTTATTGTGGGTGATACAAAAAGGTGACATTGTGACTACCTCCTTCATGAAGATGTCAGAGGACATAGATCAGCCATGTGCCATTGGATAAATCATATTATCACCCTCAGGTATGCACTTGTATATATATTATTTGTATCATTGTCATGAGGGAAATTGCAGGACGAAGGAACCTTTTGTTGAAGTCATGGATCCAAAGGGATCTCAGTGCATTCAGAGGAACAACACACTAGAAGTGAAGAATCCAGGTTTGATTGTTGTAATTGTCATTCCTCTAACCTATATTTCTAAAGTTTTCTACATTACAAGTAGGTGTTGTAGTTGTGACAACAATCCTTAAATTTTTTTTATTCTAGAGATGTACTCATTATTCTTGTTTTGGTTCCTCTTGTTTTCTTGTTCCAGATAGGTTAAGAATAAAGGAATATGTTTATCCTTCAGAGGGAGTCAAAAACTATTTGAGAAAGAGAAAGAATAGAACCATCATTGAGACAACCAATGCAATAATGCATGATCAGAATATTTCTATGATTCCATGGGCAGAAGCATGCATGACACAATATATGTTCAGAACAAGAGTCTTCACCAGACTTTGAAAAACATAACTCCCGAAGAAATCTTCACTAAAGTGAAGCCTGAGATTGAACACTTCATGATATTTGGGTGCCCAGTGTATTTGCATGTACCCAAAGAGAAGAAGTCCAAGCTAGACCTTCAGGGAGAAAGGATACATTTATGGGATAAAAATGAATCTTCGAAGACATTCCAGATCTACATCCTTGGTTAGAGATAGATTGAGACAAGCAGATATGATATCCTTGAAGAATAGATAGCCTTTTAGGGATCCAAAGAATCTCAGATGGATATTGACAGTGAGAGAATACCTTCTCCCCCTTCAACATTTCAGATGGAGATAGACATTATTCCAGCTGATCCAGTTTCTCCAGTTTATATGTCCAAAGATATTGTAGTAGGGAATAAAAGGCCTTCCTACGCTCACTCTGCAGGAGGCAGAGGAACATACAATCCCCTCAAGGCACATCCCAAGAAAGCAAAAGAGATTTTTGAGCTATCCTTCAGTCATGAGCCACTTCATTGATTTTGAGCCTCCTTGTCTTGGAGAAGCAACAAGAGAACATGTATGGTAAGATGCCATAACAGAAGAATACCAGTATATCTTAAAGAATGATGTATAAGATATTGTTCAGAGACCAGAAGGGAAGTCTGTGGTAACTTCCAATTGGATCTATAAGATCAAGCATGCAGCTGATGGAAGTGTAGAAAAATACAAAACGAGATCTATAGCCAGAGGATTCTCACAAACATAGGGAGTTGCCTATGATGAGACACTTGATCTAGTAAGCCCGATAAACTTCCATCCGTACTACCATCCATGAGTTGGAAACTATATCAGATGGATGGATTATTTATGAGTTTGGGTTTCAGCAAGAGTATTGTTTATCCAAACCTATATTATTATAGTGTTGGTGACAAGAGCCTGATTTTGATGACTTATTCAAAAATCCTTGTTGTTGGAAACAAGCAAGCTTTGACTTCTGGTTTCAAGATGAAGGATATGAGTATGATGCACTACTTCTTGGGACAAGTATGACAGAGGATCGATGAGATTTTCCTGAGTCAAGGAAAATATACAGTGTGAATATTAAAGAAGTTCAGTATGACAAAATGCAAATCCACAGTGATGGATTTGAAGAAAATGAATGATGGTGATTTAGACGAGATTGATCCACAGCTGACTGGATCACTGTTGTATCTGGCTAACACCAGACGTGATTCATACTATGAAGTGAATGTACTTAGTCATTCCATGATTTAGTTGAGACA
The DNA here is from genome assembly GCA_010110895.2 of Picea sitchensis. Classification (NCBI taxonomy): domain Eukaryota; kingdom Viridiplantae; phylum Streptophyta; class Pinopsida; order Pinales; family Pinaceae; genus Picea; species Picea sitchensis. The sequence goes on along the minus strand of SNQJ01S0003676.1, from coordinate 209,804 downwards.
GACTCACTAGACAGCAACAAAACATGTATTGAGATATCTACAAGGCACAGTTAGATATGTCCTGAGATATGTCTCCAGTGTAGACTTGAGTTTGCAGGGATATGCATAATGGATAGAAAGTACAGTGGATCGGAAGAGCACATCTGGTTGTTTTTTTACCATGAAGTTTTCCATGGTTTCCTGGTGCAGTAGGAAACAAAGCCATGTGGTCTTGAGTACCACAAGCAGAGTATATATCATTGAGTATGCAAAGCAATGCGGCTTCATAAAATTATGACAGATTTACTTGATCATGAGATGGATTCTATAATTATAACTAGAGTTGTGTGAAGCTCTTTGAGAAACTTGTGTTTCATGATATATCGAAACACGTTGAGATAAAATATCACTATAGCAGAGACATGATGCAGAGGAAAATAGTACACATGCAGTACCTTCCTACACATGAGAATATTGTAGACATCTTCACCAAATTATCTTGGTAAAGGATACCTCCCTAGTTGAGAGGGATTGTTGATGACTACAGCCAAGATAGAGTTCGAAGTACTTCCATATGAGACTTGGCCTAATGAAGAATGCCTCCCTAGCTGAGAGGGGGTGTTGATGATTACAATTGCGTGAGACATTCTCCAGGACACAGACTGATTGAGTCTACCTGAGAGAGAGCCCCTGAGATGGGTGTGTGGTTCCTATCTGAAACAAAACTGGAGTGTAGTGATGGCCTCCTCCTTACAAAGAGTTGAGAAGAACTCCAGATGATTCTCCTGTGTAACGCAGTGAGAAAGGATATCTACAGAGTTGGACATGCATGTGGTTGAGCACAAGGTGAACGTGTGAAATCCCAAAGTATTGGGTGCATCATCATGAGACATAAATGAAGATGATGTATTAGCCTCCTCTGAGCAGAGAGTTGATGAGAAACTCTAGATGACTCTCCTATGTAATGCAGTGGGAAAGAAGATATGTTGAGTGGACGTGCATGTGGACGAGCATAGGTGAACGTGATCCTAGTGGTTGAGCACTAGTGAAGAAGTGGTTCTTTTGTGTAATGTAGTGAGCCATATGTATGGACATCGCTATGGAAGTTCCCCTAGTGGATGAGCACTAGTGGGTGTATAGTATCCCTTGCTATATTGTTCAAGAGTCAGACCTACATGTAACCCTAATTGTAATGTAAAGGGTAGAGGTCGACCCCACATTAATGTGACTGGTAATTAATGTAAAATATAATTAATCTGGTTAATATTAATTATATTATAAGATAGAGAGGTCAGCCCTGTTGTGCCAATAGACACTTCTATTGACAGGTTCAGTCTAGTATAAGTAAAGTTAAATTCCCCAATGAGGAATTATATCTTTCATGTGAGTTTGGAAATTTCAGCAAGTACATCTACTTGGGAAAAGTGTGCACCTCTCTTGGGAGCTATTCTTCTAGGGTTTGTGAGCACACTTTTGTGTGCTAGGTTTTCTTCGTGGTGGATGTCTTTCTCTTGAAGAATATAGCAAAGTATTGGTTGGGTTTTCTTCCCTTGTTGAGAAGGGTTTCCCATAATACTTATTTTGTACTTGTGCATGGTGTTTCTTCTTATGATCTTGGTTGTTGCAACAAAATTGTTTATGGTTTAATTAAAATGTGAAAATGGAATGAACTTCATGCTTAAAACTTGTTTATTAAAAAAATCAACAAGTTAGTGTAGGTCACTCTAGTGCGCTGACATCAATATGCACATCACCACCCCTCAGTGTTGTTACCAAGGATGTGTGATGCACTTAATCTTACTATAAGCACTTCTCCCACTACATACATACATTCAATAGTGCACCAAAGAGCATAAGAAATTCCCACGTGTTTAATAAGTGCACTTATGATGAACCGGAGCACCAATTATTGGTGTGTCTTGTATATACATTAAATGTCGGTGCAAGTCTAAACCCAAGGCCATAACAATGGAATTTTTTTTAAGTTGAAAAAATGATCAAATTAAAGGCTAATTTTAAATTTCAAACCATTGAAAATGTAAATTAAGGGATAACAATCAATTTACCTAATATCTTCTCTACCAAGAGGCATGATCGCCTCATAGAGATAAACGAAAATTTGGTATTGCTTGCAAAAAATCCAAATTGAATACAAATCCATGGTGGAGGGAAGGAATCAAGAAATCCAACAATTTGATAGCACCAAGTAATGGGGTGGTTGTAGGGGGGTAGGGAGGTGAGTATTGTTGAAGGTGTACATGGTCATAATTTTACATAGGCATGATACATAGATAAGAAATTAAATAATTTGTCCTACAACTAAAATAGAAAATATTGGAACACCAATCAAAGCTTCATGTTTGCAAAAACTAAAGTGTTGAATGGAAAACTCAAAACTGCAAACACAACATTTTAAGAGATGAGGTCATACCTACAAAAGATGGAATATGATCTACACAAACAACATGTATTGGACAACTGACACTAAAATATTATCACTATATTCTTATTAACACATAATAAAAATACAATATTTTCCTTGAGGACTAAAATGGATACTCTTAATCCTCCACACCCTCACTATATATTCATACAACTCATATGTATGAGTATATAACCCTATGTTATGCACCAAATAGCAGAAAAAAGAGAAAGAGAAGAAACTACATGCATTGAGAATGAGAGAAGAATGAATGTGAATCCTCTTTGAGGGAGCAACCTCCTTTTATAATAGAACAATTGTACAAGATGAGATGATTCTAAAACAATGTATCATTGGTATATATAGGAGACAAAGGGTACAATTACAATTAAAGGTTCTAACCGACCATACTAATATAACAATAGAATATCTAGGACTTAACATGCCCCTTCCCTTCAAACAAGTTTTTCCCTAAACACTTGATTAGTTGTGGATGTTTATACATGAAGAACTCATCTTCCCATATCACCTCTTCTACTAGTAGGTTGTTCCACTTGATGAGGTATTCAGTAATTTCTCGATTTCGCAATTACTTGATCCTTGTTTCAAGGATTGTTTCCAATTCTAGTATGTTTTTTCCTTCTTCATTAATCTCTAGTAAAATAGTTTGAATTGTGATCTCATTGTTGATTACCTTCTTTAAGAAAGAAACATGGAAGACTAGATGTACACATGAATATGGAAGCAACTCCAATTCGTAATCCATACTTCGAATCCTCTGCAACACCTTATAGGGACCATAGTACTTGGGTGTTAATTTATTGTCCTTATTTTGTTACTTGAGGGACATCTATTTGTATGGTTGTCTCCTCATAAATACCCAATCCCCCACTTCAAATTCCATTTCACTATGATGTTGATCTACTTTTTATTTCATCCTATTTTGTGTTGTAAAAGAAATTTCCTTCAGTAGTTTGAGAGTCTCTTGTTGGTGCTCTATGTGGTCCTATACTACTTTAACCTTTGTTTTCCCTCTCAAATGTAATGTGATGGATGGAGGATGATATCCATAAAGTTCCATAAAAGGGGACATTTTTTATGAAGTATGGAAGGATGTGTTTTACCACTACTCTTCCAAGAGAAACCAGTTGACCCGTTGTGTATGTTTATCAAATGCAAAGCAACAAAAATACCCTTCTAGACACTTATTCACAATCTCATTTTGACCATTGGATTGAGGATGATAAGAGTTGTGAGCCAATTGAATACCCAAACAAGAAAATAATTTAGTCCAAAAATTACCAGTGAAAATTGGATCTCTATCACTTACAATAATATTGGGTATTCCATATAGCTTATGAACTATTTCCACGAATGTTGTGGCTATTGTACTTGCTTTAAAAGGATGAGAAAGAGAGAGAAAATTGGCATACTTTGTGATTCGATCCACTACTACCATGATGACATTATTTCCTTTGGACTTGGGTAGAACTGTAATAAAATACACTAAAATCCCTTCCCAACATTGACTTGGTATGGCTAATGGTTGTAGGAGACTTGGGGTCTTGATTGTCTCTCCTTTATTTTGTTGGCGAAACACACATTCAGCCACAAAATTTTGAACATCAATTTTAATACATTCCTACAAAAAATCCTTCTTGATCCCGTGGTAATATTTTAAATCCTCCTATAGGAGAAGTGTGCAATTCCAAAAAGATCTTTTATTTGATTTGGGAATTATTACATAAATATAGGTGATATGATACCTCAGTAAATCATTCTTCCACATAAATTTATATAATGCACTTGAGCCCTCTTTTAGTTGTTGGATTATCTTGCATACCTTTTGATATTTCTTCCATTCTATCCTTTATTCTTCCACCCAATCATATTGCATAATGGAAATAACACACAATAACCCATGTGTCTCTTTTTCTTTCTTTGAAAGTGAATCTACCACCATATTTTGTTTTCATTTTTTGTAGATAATTTCAAAGTCATAACCTAGAATCTTTGTAACTCATTTTTGTTTCTCTTTTGAAGATATTTTTTGTTCCAAGAAGTACTTCAGACTGTCATGATTTGTTTTACCCGAAACACCTATTTGAGACTAGTTGTAGGACTAGTCAAAAACCCTAACGTCCACATCATGTAACTTGAAAATTATAGATATTGATAATCTAAATATTTTACCACATGGTCTATGATATGTCTCCTAAATATATTAAAATTTTCACTATCTGATATGTACCAAAAAAAATTATGACTATTTTACCAAGAACACCTATATGAGACTAGTTTTAGGACTAGTCAAAAACCCTAATTTCCATAGGCTTACCAAAATTTTAGTGAACCAAAGCTTGAATTTTTTACCACATGTACTTCACTATGTCTCCTTAGGCTCCCTAAAATTTTGCTATCTCAAACTTCCCAGAAAAAAAATTATAGTGAAAATTCCAAGGTGACTTGTTTGAAGGAGCAAAACCCTAGGATCATATGCTCTGAAATAAAATGTTATGCACCAAACACCCAAATAGAATAAAATGAGAAAGAAATAAGAATGAATGTGAAGCCTCTTCGAGGGGGAAACTTCATTTTACAATAGAACAAATGTACAAGATGAGATGATTCTAAAACTAGGTCACCTTGGTATATATATAGGAGACAAAGGGTACAATTACAATTAAAGGGTCTAGCCGACCATTATAATATAACAATAGAAATGTAATAACTCAATATATAGGGCTTTATCTAGGGCTTAAAACACTAAAATATGATCTAAACAAACAATAGCAAGAATGCAGTGGATAACACACTAAAATCTTATAATTATCTTCTCATTAACACATAAGAAAAATAAAATATTGTCCTCAAGGGACTAAATGGAAAATCTCAAGCCTTCACACCCTCACTATATATTCACACTCCTTAAATGTCTGAGTATATGACCCTAACTAGTGCACCCTCCTTCATCAATTCCAACTTGACATGAGGGAAAAGCGATTACAAAACTAAACTACTACTAATAGCTCTTACACATTCTTCTATCAAAGGAATGTGCAAGGAATTATGATAGAGAATTCATAATCATGTAAGAGGATTATACAATAGAAGTGTAATAGAAAGTCTCCCAAGTGGCACATCCATCATTAGAGTAAATTTTGGGTCTAAAATGGGCCTTCTAAGTAAAATAGTAAAAGCATATGCCATGTCACACTAAGTTAGAGGTGTTATCTAGTGAAGGTTAATCCACATTGTCTCATTAATGATAGTTTCTAAGTAAGTTGGGTTAGTATAGAGTTTCAAGATTAGGGTTAAAAAGAATACCGGAAGTTTTATATTCTCTTGCACACATAATAACTGGTTAAGAATGTGTGTTATCTCCTTGAAGGTCATAGGTTCAAATCCAAAGGGGGGTAGGGTATGTATACCTCAGTAGAGTTTAGTAGTCAAATCGCTATGCAGAGAGGGTCCCTTGTCCCACAAACAAGGGGGTCTCATACACCAATTTGGTGGTTGGCTTAGCCGTGACCTTAAAAATAGATTGTTGTTGTTGTTGTTGTTGTTGTTGTTGTTGTTGTTGTTGTTGTTTGTTGGTTGATATATATATATAATATAAGTCCTTGAAGTAGATAATTTAAGGTGACTTCATTATTATTTTAATTAATGTGAGATTTAAGGATTCAAAGTAGTGATAATATAAAATACTCTATATTTAGTATTTCAATAAATTTATCATATCTCGATATGATATTACCAAGATCTTAACCAACGTTAGGTTTATATATAGTTAGATATTTCCAAATAAAAATATGACACATAATTATCTTTGACTTCTATAGATCCAACTCAAGGATTATCATTGACCTAATTTCTTGAAACTCTATTAGTTTTTTAATTCAACTCATCAACACATTGGGGGGTTAGAGCTAGTGCTAGCTCCTGCGACCATTCAACAATGTATGTCAAGTACGCATGGGTAGAGATGAGTATAATGACCATATTGGCCATAAATAATACACGCATAATTGGTGTGAAGTTGGTTATTCTTCCCTTTCTTGGGTGGATTATTGGGGTCTTGGTTCTTATTTACAACATTAGGTTTCCCTCGGCATTGGCATGTTGATTAGGTGGGTTTCCCACATTGTTTTGGTTATTGTTCATAATATTTTTCTTCCCTTTGTTCTTCTTCCTCTTTTCCTATGAATTTTGGGGATTAGGAGCATTATGCTTGACAAAGGCTTGGCCTTTCTTGGGAGGAGTAGGCTAAACTAAATTGATTTAGGACTGGGGTAAATGTGTCTGAGGTGTCGGATGTCTCGGTGAAGGACCAAGAAAAGGGTAATAAAATTTCTAAGAATGGGGACCACCATATGATGTGTATGCACCATTACACGAAGTACCATTACAAGAAGGGTCATGGACATGAGGATGCGTCTAAGGCTAAGGCTCAAAATAAGATGTACTAGCACCTAATTGAGAAGATGAGAATGATGCATCATATGGTGCATTAGGATATTCTTTTTGAATAATCATAATATAAGTTTAGCATAAATGACTCTCGTTGTCTGGGGAACAAGATTTTTCATATGAGGCCCATTTTATACCCCAAATTTACTCTAATTCCTACAAGGAATCCCCTCCAACACTCATGCGCCCTCTTCTTGGGAGAACAACATGGAGCAACCAAAAACTAAAACTCTCTCTTTGTAAGGAAGGTGTTCTCCACCAAGTCAAGATTCTCTCACAAAATCTTGAACTTCCCCTATAAAAGGGTTTCGTTAGAATGTCAGTAAATTGTAAATGATCTAAACATAATCAAGAACAATAGCTCCCTTGTGTACTCGATCTCTTAGGAACTTATATCGGATATCTATGTGCTTGGAGTGATCATTAAACATTGGATTCTTAGAGATCTCGATGCAACTATGATTTCCATAGTACACAACCATGAGCTGCAACATCTTATCAATCAATTATATAATAAAATTTAGAATCCAAATGGTCTCACAACATGTTGATGATTTCCTTATGCTCAACTTCAGCTAAACTAAGTGCAATTGTCACATGCTTCTTGTTAAACCAAGAAATCATACCTAATCCCAAGCTAAAGGATGAAAATACTCTGCATTATGCTTGCATCCCATGCCTAATCTGAATCTATAAATTCATGTAGTATCAAATCTCCATCTCCCACACCTCATGACATAATGAACCATGCCCTTCAAAAATCTGAGCATATGTTGGCAACTTTCCAATGAATTGACCTTGGTTCAACCTTGATCCAACTCAAAGTATTCACTACAAAACCAATATTGGGTATGTTATTCACAAGACACATAAGGGAACTAATTAATTGCATATACAAACATGGATCTTCCAAATTAGAATGTAAATCAATAGATAACTTCATATTTGGTACCATATAAGTGGCCAAGAATTTTCCATATAGCATATGAAATCTCTTCAAAATATTTGTTATGCACTTCGCTTACCCAAGGAAGACTTGTACTTCAACAAAACCATTACACCCAAAAACTAATGCATAAGGCCAATGTCTCTCATGTCATATTTGCTTGCCAACAATTTCATACACCATGTATTAAGTTTCTCAGAACTACCTATAAGAATCATATCATCTACATACAAGACCAAAACAAGAAAATAAGATTTATCATAAATAATAAAGATTCAGATCCATTGCAATCTTGTTGAATCCCAACTTCAATAACTACTTATCAATCCTTGAGTACCATGCATGTGGTTCCTACTTCAACCCAAAAAGTGCCTCCTCAACCTACACACATGGGTATCTCACACATGCATCTCAAAGACTCTCAAATGATTAATGTATACTTCCTCTTCAATAAGACCATTCAAAAAAATAGCCTTCACATCCATTTTGTATAAAGGTCAACTAAAAATGAATGCAATAGACATGATTACTCTAATGAAAGTATAACTTGCAACTAGAGAAAAAATCTCCTCATAGTCAACTCCCTTTTTGAGAGAATCCTCTAGCTACAAATCTAGTTGTGTACTTCTTTATGCTCCCATATGTTGCACGTTTAATCTTTCACAACCATTTGGATTCTATCACAGATTCCCCATTGATCTCATTAAAATCTCCCATACATCATTCTTTGGGATGGAGTTATACTCCTTAACCATGGCATCACACCATACCTACTTTGCATCAGCGTCCTCTGTGATGGAAAGTTATATAGCAATGATAGAGGACATCAATGAAACATAAGGATATCTTATGTGGATGACTCACCTGAAAATTAGACATGGGTGCTCCCACTTTATCTGCTTCATTTAATGTCTTGGTAATCTATCTCAATTACCTATCTAGATGTGAGGGTAATAAGCTTTCTCCCTCAAAGTGGATCAAAGCCCACCCCCATGTCCTTCAACTTTTTAAAAAAAATGGAGGCGAACCCTAGCCGCGCGCACAGGCAGCCTCGGCCCTCTCGGCGGCCAGGCTTAGCTTGACCGGCACCCCGTTTTCCTGCTCCAGATCTATGTTTGGATGCCCTCACTGCCAGCAAACAGATCTGGCTCAAGGGCAGTGTTTGAAGGACTGAAGGTCGCGACCCCTCTTTTCGACGCCTGTGCAAACAAAGTCGCGAATAGGCTCCTCCTGCGAGGTCTGAGTAACAACGGACCGGTGTTTCAGTGAGTGGACTCGGTGTTTCAGCGCGTGGACTTGGCCTATTACAGCAGCCGATCAGGGGGATACGCGTTTTGCATGCGGGTTGTCTTCTTGCTGTGGGAGGTCGACTACGATGGCCCCAGATCCGATTGCCGAGAGGGGCAAAGACCCTTTGGAAGCTTTCAAAGCGTTAGTCCGCTCGGCAGGATCCAAATCCAAGCCTTCTCTATCGTCTAAGTTTGTTAAGAAGATGGAGGAGATCCCTTCTCTG
>SNQJ01S0003676.1:187634-200424 GCA_010110895.2 Picea sitchensis | reverse complement strand
GTTGTAGCCACCTTTCGGTTGTAGCCGAAGAACATAGGGGGTTGTACCCTCCTTATGGTTGTATCCAAAGAATTGGGGAGTTGGAGCTTCCCTCAGGTTGTATCCTGAGAAACTAGGGGGTTGGAGCCTCCTTCCAGTTGCATCTAGAAAACAAAGGAAGTTGGTGCTTCCAATGAATGTAATTCTTCAAGACATATAAGAAAAAACATTTCGTGGTTTTCTCCTGCTTTGGGTTTCCACATAAAAACACTGGTGTACTGTGTATGTGTATGACTGTTCATTTTTTTATTGTTTATTTACTCTGAAAATATTGGATGCTAATGCTACATTGATATACCACTTGCATTATATGGTTAAAAAGGATTAGATTTCTCTATTACTGATTCACCCCCCCTCTCAGTGAAACAATAATAGTAATGTAATGTCCCAAGATTTAGGGATTAACATGCCCCACCCCTTAAAACATGTGTTTCCCTCAATGCTTGATTAGCCATGGATTCTTTTGATGAAGAATTCATCTTCTTGTGTTGCATATTCTATTGGTAGGTTCTTCCACGTGATGAGCTACTTATTAATTGCATGATTCGTGTTTCTACTATTTTTTTAGGTTCTAGTAAAAATTTCCATTTTTCTTCAATCTTTGAAAAAATATTCTACGTTGGGATCTCATTTCCGATTACCTTATTTAAGTGAGAAAAATCGAAGATTTGATGTACATGTGAAAATGGATGCAACTTTAAGTTATAAGACACAATGCCAATCCTTTGTAATACCTTATAGGGATGACAATATTTGGGTTTTAATTTATTTTCCTTATTTTATTGCTCGAGGGAGATTTTCTTGTATGGTTGAAGATTAAAAAATATCTAATCCCCCACTTCAAAGTTCGTTTCACTGTGATGTTGATTTGCTTGTTGTTTCATCCTATTTTGTGTTATAACTAAGCTGTCCTTCAATATTTTTAGAAACTCTTGTTGGCGCTCTACGTGATCTTCCACTACTTGAACCTTACCTTTCCCTCTCAAGGGTGATGTGATGGATAGAGGATGATACCCATAGAGTACCATAAATGGGGACAATTTATAGAAGTATTGAAGGACGTTGTACCACAATTATAATAAGGGTAACCACTTGACCCATTGTGTCTATTTATCATATGCAAAGAAACAAGATAACCTTTTCTATACATTTATTCACAATCTATGTTTGTCCATCGAATTAAGGATGTAAAGAGGAGCTATGAGATAATTGAGTACCCAAACAAGAAAATGAATCAATCCAAAAATTACCCATGAAAATTGGATCTCTATCACTTACAATAATCGGGGGGTTTTCATGTAGCTTTTGAAATATTTCCATGAATGATGTAACTACCGTACTTTCTTTAAAAGGATGAGAAAGAGAGAAAAAATGGGCATGCTTTGTGATTCAATCGACCACCACCATGATTACATTATTTTCTTTAGACTTTGGTAGACCAATGAGAAAATCCATTGGGACCTCTTCCTAATACTTGGTATGGATAACAGTTCTAGAAGACCCAACATCTTGATTGTATCTCCTTTGTTTTATTGGAAAACCAAACATTTTTCCACAAACTTTTGAAAATTAGTTTTAAGACCTTCCTAGAAAAAATCCTTCTTGATCCTTTGGTAATTTTTCAAAAATATCGAGTGTCCCGCTATAGGAGAAGTGTGTAGTTCCAAAAGGACATTTTGTTTGATTTATGAATTCTTACATAAATATAGGTTATCCTTATACTAAAGAGAATCACTATTCCACACAAATTTATTTGACGCACTAGGGTCCTGTTGTAGTTGTTGAATGAGATTCGATGCATTTTGGTACTACTTCCATTCTATCCTTTCTTCTTTGACCTAATCAACTTATATAATGGTAATAAAAACAAATTAAAACCTCAATACTTTCTTATTTCCTTGAAAGTGCATCCACCACCACATTTTTTTTCCTTTTATGTAGATAATTTCAAAGCCACAACCTAGCATCTTTGTAACCCATTTTTGTTGCTCTTCTAAAGATAGTTGTTATTCCGAGAAGTACTTCAAACTATCATGATTTGTTTTTACATCTTCCTATTATATAAGGGTTCTATTTCTTAAATCCATGTAGTATGGCTAACATTTCCTTCTAATAAATGGTTTTGAGTAATATATTTCCCTTAAATTGACCATTTTCAAAGGCACGAGCCTTCCTTCTTGCATTAAAACTACACTAATGCCATTCATTGAGGAATTACAATCCACATTAACGGTTTTTGTAAATTCAAGTGTGGTTAGGAATGGAGTTCTACACATAGCCTCCTTAAGTTTTTCACAATCTTGGGTTGCTTAATTTTTTTTTCTTAACAAGAATTGGGAAATATTCATATTAAAAGACCATAACAAATGATTGCAACAAGGTTACATCAAAAGGATATTCTACTACAACAAGATTCAATCTTATTGTTGATTTCTAACCACCGTTCAAAGAATATGGGAGAGAAAGACTAGATCTTTCTAGTACTTTTCTTATTTGTTTCTTGAATACAAGAATACATTCTCACAAATTAGTTACAAAGAATAACACAAAAATGGAACACATTTAAGCATAGAGAAGAATCTCAAGGGTTGATTGGTGCCCCTTTTGAATATTCCTTTCTAACTTGTGAGAAATCCATTCCTGATTGCATTTTATGCCCCTTGTAAAGGGGGGTGAAGCAATTGGATCCTTATTTAGAACTTATAAAAAATATTTTTATGGCATAGGTGGAACTTGCACTTTTGGTTCCACCTTTATTTTCACTTCCTAAGTTGAGTACCTTTCTTCTTCTTGAGATTCTTCTGCTTCCTCATTTTCATCCTTTGAATCTTCTAAATATTCTGTGTTTCTCTTCTTTATCCCCCTCTTCTTCTTCTCCATTTGATGTTGGATCCTAAAAGGATGGATTAAAACCACTATTAGGTTGAATTTCTTCTATATTAGGAACTACTACTTGCTCCTCTTCAACTTTGTTCTCCATATTTTCCTGATTTACCTTTTCCTCTAAGTTTCCGATAATTTCATATTTGCTGGTTCTTGAGGAAGGATCACATTCTTGAGATGAATTTGAGTTGGAAGGCCTTTTTCATTAAAAAATACTTCACCTATTCAAAACCATCTTGAACTCATATTCCTTCCTTGATTTCTTCTTTGATTTCTATGATGGGGAGGGTTGATCTTCTTGATATTTTGGATAGTTTTTAATGGAGTGTCCATTAGAATGGAAGACCATGCATTTAAAATTAATCTTATCATAGTATAATTATTTCTAGTGACTCCACCCATCGAGGTTGATTTGAATGGTTTTAGGGATTCCCTTCTCAAGATAAACCTCCACACATATTCTTGTGCAAGAAAATAAATTCTCTTTTGGTTCTGCATGATCAATGTAGCGACCCAATTTATTCCCAATCACTTTTAGAAAACTATCATCCCAAAAAATTAACGGGAGATGAGGCAACCCGACCTAGATAGGGGATGCAATGATTCTTGTTATATTTTGAAATATAGGGTGTAATATCCCTAGGTCGAACCCAATTGTAAATGTAAATGAAAATGTACTTAAGATGGTGAGCTGTTTGATATTATTTTTGTATGCACCTTTCATGGCATAGTGCGTGCATGCACTGCGTATTAAAATGAGGAAGTGTGCACATTCCAGGATATCGCGCTCAACAACTTAAGTGAACGTGATTTTGAGACCAGGGAGCCTTTGTGTAATGTTGTGTTTTATAGGCTAGTGAGCTAGTTTTGTGATTATTAGGCCGGAGAGCCTAGATGTTAAAGGCTAGTGCACCTACTTTTGTATATGTCTCATGATTAATATAAAATACATCGATGTGCGCATACCGACCATGATAAAAGAGTATGGGGGACTAAAATCCACTAGTTAGGGAAAGGGCGGGGGATAAAAGTTAAGGAAAAGGGCTAAGCTAGGGAGCTTAAGCCAAAAAGGAATATTGTATTAATATTTCTTAAAGTACAACGTATGGATACTTATTTTATCCTAATTTCTAAAGTTGGGGACAAGTGGGCCAAAGTATCTCCCAACATGACAAGTGTCAAGTTGGGGACATGCATACATATTGTTTGGACTTAGTTCATTTCCCATATTCTTTCCATCATTCCTTCCATCATTAAGTCATGCAATCAATCATCCATGAGCATTCACACATTCATTGAGCTATCCTTTGTACCTTGATATCACTGTACCTGAACCCATATCCATAGCCATACCTATTTTTGTAGCTGGTTATCTTGGGAGTTGGACTGAAGAAGCGGGTTGTTAGGCCCATGGGATATTGAAAAGGCTGGTTGTCAAGCCCGTGAGAAATTTCTCTCTGGGTGAGAGAATTGTTGGGAATTGATTTCCTGAAGGTGATAAACTGTAGCTATAGGGCTCTAAGACTTCCTGTCTGGCCTGTTGTTGAATCTCGGAAAGGAAGTGGGGTAGCTGAAGGACTATTGAGTAGAGAAGGCACACACTTCTTGGGGTGGGACATGCATGTGGGGAATGAGGGACTGTAGGATGTTGGTTTGAGTGGCACCTGTGATGGAGTATTTCCTGTTTTCTATGAGTCGTTAGCCTGTTTAGGAACCCTTTACCCAAGTGGATTTTAATCCCAGATCGAGGGTGACCAACTGTTGAGAGTGATGAGCAGTGTGGTCTAAGGCTGGGAGGTTTGTGGAAGGTTTGCACGCATTTGGAGATATTCTTACCAAGATAAGTTTCAACTGTGTGATAAATTTACATGCTGCATTGTTATTTACGTGTTTATTTTTATGGGTTTATCCTATGCATGGTTATAACTGTCTTTATATTTATGGGTATTGCCTGTATATGCTGCATGTATATGTTTACTGTTATTTCAGTATGAGTCTGTGCATTTACAAAATGTATTTGTCTGTTTACGTGTTATATAAAATGCTTATGCAAGAGTTCTGTGTGTATATATCTTAATTGCATGAAGATCGAAAAATTCATATGGCATAGCTCAGTTGGATGCTGAGTATGTTACAGTATGTTCCACATAGAGAAAAAAAGTGTTCTCTCATTTATCGTGGCCCAGTCTGGGTGGTTGGGGACGTTACATAGGGTCCATGGAGACAAATACATTCCCCTAGAACCCATGAAGTAAGGCCAAAATATGAATATTAAATCTCATGATTCCTTGTTTAAAAAAATAAATATGAAATACGCTTGGCATGAGGAAAATGAAAATAATTGACCATTGACTTTTGGTACCCATTATTCTGCTATCCATGAGTCCACAAATTTTGGACTAGGCCACAGTCTTGCAAATTTTCCAACCAATTCCCTCTCATACAAAATGAGGGATTTCCTTCTTTCCTCCAAGAATAAAATATCCAAATGGGGAATTCCATCCAATGTTTCGACAAAGTGAAGTTGTTGTGACTGAGGGAAATTGCTTGGGAATAGGGCCTAAACTAGCACATTAAATGCCTCAATTTACTTCCTGTTATAATCCATGGATGATCCCATAATAGAGAAAAAAATTTGGCCCAGAAGGATAACTGATGCTTGCACCAAGTCGACGGGCAACATCAACCAACACGTAGGATCAAAGAAAAAGATCAAGAGACAACAAAAAAAACTAGCAAACGGTTCTAGGGATAGATACAAAACATGATCATCCCATATCTAGCATGAAATATGATGGAATTGATCGGATTTGCATGCAAGATTGAAAGTGGGGACTAGGGGAAAACCCCTAGCAAAACATAGTTGCGCCTGAACTCCATTTTGTTTTTTTACTTGGGTTTCTTATTGAACCAAAGAAAATGCATCCTTTCTCAATAATGTATGGTTAGAGGTGCTTATATTTTACCATAGTTCTTAACAAACTTTCACTAATATCCTATAAATCTTAAGAATCATCTAAGATTATTCCAGGTATTGGGAATTGGCCATTCCACCATATATTTAATTTTTTTATGGTCCACTTTGACACCCTCACGAGATACAATATTCCACTTCTTGAACATAAAAGGCATGCTTAGAAGGATTTGCATATATTTGTTTCTCCTCCAATAGTTTTAATACCATGTCAACATGTTGTACATGATCTTCCCAAGATTTGTTGTAGATTGGTCTATCATCAAAAAATACTAACATGGATTTTCTAAGGAAGGGCTTGAAAATATAATTAAGAAAGATTTGAAATGTATAAGGTGCATTAGTAAGGCCAAATGATATCACCAAAAACTCATAATGCACTTCATGTGTTCTAAAGGTTATTTTGGGAATTCCTTCTTTTCTTATTCTAATGTGATGATATTTTAAATGAAGATCTAACTTAGCAAAGAAAAATTCTCCCTGCAATTCATGTAATAATTCATCAATGACAAGAATGGGAAATTAATATGTAATGGTGATATTGTTGAGCTTTCTATAATTTAGACACATACCCCATGTACCATCCTTTTTGTAAGCCATCACCACAAGTGAAGATACATCACTTTGGCTAGGTTGAAAAATGATAGCTTCTAACATTACTTGAACCATGCACTCAATCTCACTCTTTCATGCATAGGGGTACTTGTAAGGTCTAATGTTAGGAGGGGGGCTACCCTGTTGCAAGTGAATAGAATGATCATGCTCTTGGGTAGGTAGAACACCTTTGGACATATATAAAAATACCCTGGAATGACTGGTGATAACTATTTAGAGATCCAAGGGAATGTATGGCTTAGATGTTTGAACATATAGTGAGCACAACCATCCAATTACACCATGGTATCCCTTTTTTAACAATTGTTTCATGTTGTTAGAGCTTATTACTTTAGATCATTTCCCTTGGATAACTTCAAATTCAATTTCCTTTCCTTTCGAGGGAAATCTCATAAAAAGTTCTTGAAAATTAAAAGGCATTATTCCTAACGATTATAACCATTGCATACCTAAGACAATATCAACACCACCCATTTGGATTGTAATCATTAGGATATCCAATAAACAACCCCCCCCATATTATTACTATTGCAGTTCCTTGAACAATTCATGGTACCTCCATTTGCAATCAGTACTTGAAACTCTAGTGTTGGATATATAAATCAATTGATAATCTTGGCTAATTTGCAACTAATGAAGTTATGAGCACTACCAGAATCAATCAACATTGTTACATTTTTTTAAATATATATTTCTATCTTGAGAGTTTGAGGAGTGATGATGCTCACCAAATCATTACAAGATATGGTTGGAGCAGTTCCTTCTAGTTATATATCTTGAGAAGGTTCCAATGCTTGTTATCCCCCCTCTTCATAATCTATATAGAACAATTTATTCTCATTGCACGTATGCCCCTTACTATAGTTGCCATCACAATTGAAATATAATCCCTTTGCTGAGGTGGCAACCTTCTAGGTTGAGTGAGGTTTGGAGTGGGAACATTGTGCTCTCTATAGGTGTTAGTGGCCAACCTTCTAGTGGGCATATTTTTACTTTTAAATTTCCTTTCTACATTGAAAACATTCTCCAAGGATTTATACTCTAAGATACACACATCATGTTGAATTCTCCCCTTTAAAATTCCCATAAAGAGATCTGACAAATTATCCTATGGAATGTTCTTCAGTCTATGAATCAACTTTTGAAATTGGTAAAAGCGATATAAAAATGGACCTCTTTGCCTAAGGTTTATTAATTGGCTAAACAAGGTGTTTCTCTTAATATCCCCATAATGTGCTATCAATTCATTTATCAAGATTGACCAAGAGATAATAGAATCATTTTTTCCATCACAAAGCCATTGGTATCATAGAAATTGATCAGGTTTTAAATAAGGATGCAATATTGAGTTACCTTTTGTAAAGTTTTCACTCTGTGTAGATCAAAGAATTTATCCATTTGGAAATATCTATATTATGGGATCATTACCATCAAAATTCCCCATATCAATCTTAGGAATGAAGTAGTTCCTTGGTTTCTAGTTGAACCCTTGATGATGTGTATCTTGGAGTGATGAATGATTAGGTTTTTGGGATTCAATCTTCTTGTTCTCCTTATCCTCTTTTCAAGGACATAAATTTCAGGTAAGGAGGAAATGTAGCTCCTTAACAAGGTCCTCCCTCATGTAAATGAGATTCTCTTTGAGGCCATATTTTCTTTCCATCTCTTTGATGTCATCTTTGCATGCCATTTCTTTAATATTATCTTTGATATCATATTTGAAAGTTTGGAATTCAATTTTGGTTATCATATTCAGGATGTCAACCTTTGTTAACATTATAGATTTTAGGCTCTCTATTATCTCTTCCATATCAAACATATTAAAATCCATCTCTTAATACTCTTCTTATATCACGGATGAACCTTTAGAAGCCTTTCCAAGAGGCACAATTGTCTTATTACATCTATACATGATGGGCATAGGGTTTTGGGGACAAATATATTAACCAATATTTAATATGTTATAACTTCTCCAATTTTTTTTTCCCAAGAAAACCCTCGCAAAAAACCTTCCGAGTACTTCCCCATGATTCATGGACGGTAAATGGGGTAAACCGTCAATCCTAATTATGGGGCCTAACCCGGTGGGGACATCGAGTGAGGCCCAAAAATCTCTACAATATATCTGGCTGGGGACTTGACCCCGAGACCACTTGCATTATAACCACATCACCCATCCACTCAAGCTAACCCACCAGGATATAAATTCTCCAATTATAGTATTCTATAGATGAAATTATACAATACGTACTCTAATATTCCCTCTTAAAAACCCCCCTTATCTCTTAAAAATTCCCCTCATCCCATGCAATTTGGATCTTCCAAGATGAATTGTGAAAACCTCTTTTTTGACCTTTTAAAACCTTAATTTGGAGACTCTCTAGCTAGTTGAACTTTCACCTAATGTAACTCTGATATTTTTGCACTTAGGATTTTGAAATTCCATCATGTAATATCTTGGTATGTCTTCTCTAAAATTCCATAGGTCTCACTTTCTCAAAACTTGTTGAATTTGGCACCTTTCAGAGGAGTGAACTTGTACAATGTTCCATGTGTCCATTTTTATAGCCTCGGTTATAAAATTTGGAATTGTAACACTCTAGTCCATTTTCTTTCCAACTTCAATGATGGCACTATATTTGGAGCTTGATGTCTTTAAATATGTTTGTTTTACTAAGAACACATGTTTGAGACTAGTTTCAGGACTACTCAAAACCCATAAATTCCATAAATTGTAACTCCAAAAGTATAGTGAACCAGAATACAAACTTTTTCATAGTTACTTGGATATTCCCTTTCTGCACCTTGAAAATTTCAATCCTTGAGAACTCCCCCCCAAAAAATTACAGCAAAAATGGTCAAATGACTTGTTTTAAAGAGATAAATCAAGGTTCCTCCACTTTGATACCAAATTTTATGGACCAAATACCCAAAATAGCATAAAAATAGAAATAATAAATCACTTCATGCTTTGAGAATGATAAATAGTGAAATAATAATAATCCTACAAAGGGGAAACCTCCTTTTATAATATATCAAAAGCACAAGACAAGATGATTTCTACAACTAGGCCTCCATGGTGTATAAAGGAGACAAAGGGGTATAGAGAAGGGGTAAACTTACAATTAAAGGGCCTAGTCAAACAATAATGCCAAGAATAAAATAACAATGAAAATGTAATGTCTCAAGAACTAGAGCTTAATGACATACTTGACTTGTATATTTAGCCTTTGTTTAAAGGCCTAAAACATATTGAATAATGTTAATAGAATAGAAAAATACTCAAAAAATTACATGAAGTACTAGAGAATATATTATAGAGTTAAATTGCACTTTATATACTGCAAAAATGTGTTACCCTGGTGGCATCATGAATTGCCCATATAATATCCATGGAATTGGAATCATTTTTACCTTCATAGTATGGAGATGTCATATATAGTGATGCCAACACATAACTTTAAAAGTTTGTCAATAAGAGGCTCAAGATATACATCCATATATCTAACTTGGTATTTATCTATTTATTTGAAATCACAAATAATTAATTCCTTGTCCATAGAAAATTTGTAACAAAAATAAAAATGAACTAGTAAGTTATAAACATTTGTGAAAATAAATACCTATGATAATTAATGCCAATATTAAGTCCTCCCTCTTTATTGACATCTGAGGAAGGTTATTGTTTATAGTAAAACCTGACTAAACTGGGTAAATCGACCTAATCTCTCAAAATAGATTAACACCCCTAGTTATGACAATAAACCTTACGAGGTGCCTTATTTGCTAGTTAATCAGTTCAATATTTTTTTTAATTCCACATTCATGACATTTCAAATTTGTCGCTTGTTGTCCATAATATATAATATGATTATTAGGATGTGCTTCAATTCATTGATACTCTATTCCTATATCTTTCATAAGGGCACAAAATTCTTGCTATTTGCGAGGTAAAGTTTTGATGGTGGTAGAAGAAACCTAACAATCTACAAGAAAATTAAATTAATGTATTGAATAGTGGATATTGCATCCTAACTATTTCAATCATAAAAAGTAGAGAAACAACTATATTTATATAAATAACTATATTGCATGCCTTAAGATCTTTGTCATACACATGTTTTTCAAAATATTGTTCAATACCTTCAAGTTGACCAATGAAAAAACAACAGAGAGAAGACTTATCTTTCAATCTTGTATAAGAGTTTTATGTCTTATCAATGAGAGACACATTATGAATATCATCATATATCTCATCCAAGGGAGCTTCATCATCCATGGAAACAAAGGTTCCATGGATCAACATATTTACCCTTCATTTTTAATATCAATATCATTTTCTTCCATAGGATCAATTTCAAATCCATCACTAGCCTCATGATTGATATTAGAAATTGGCACATTAGAAATTTCAAGCCTAGGAACTTCTATCTTTGTGAATACAAACAAAAAATATAATTACTACTGAAATATTAAAACATTTGGAACCTTTAAAAATGAAGAAAACTATGTTTCTAGATCTTACTCGGGGATAATATTTAGTTCCCCTTTCCAAGTGCCCATTTTCTTAGAAATGTTTTCTAGTCATTGACCAAATAATTCTTCTTCATTGTAAGAACTTGCATTTATTTCACATGAAACAATATTTCCCATCACCAATATTAAGAACTTTAGGATTATTCCTAGATGGTTTTTTACGATTGTTTTTATGCACTTAATTATCTAATCCATCAATATCAATATTTGCAGTGAGATGGAAGATTTATTTGATTAATTGCTTCATATAAGCCACCCGATTGAATACACCAATACTTGAGTTAGTGCCATTTGACATTGTTTTATATTTCAACAAAATATTCATCTGATTAAGCATTATGGTACACCATGCATACATTCAAAAAATAACACATATAGAGCAATTAAATGGTAATTACAAATTTTACTTGAAACAAATTACAATTATAGGGAGGATACTAATGAATTCAACAATGAAGTAGAATTTTACCACTCCTAATATGCCACTTAATCCCAACTCTTTAGACAAAACAATGTTTGCTCTTTCACATTTGTTTTTGAAAACAAAGAAAAATATCTATTATAAACATTGAAAGTATAAAATACTCTTCGATTTTTTACTAGAACCCTGAAAATAAAATAGAGAAACACATGATGACTAAGTCATAACATGATTTGAATTTTACCTTGACAAAAAAATGGAGGCGAACCCTAGCCGCGCGCACAGGCAACCTCGGCCCTCTCGGCGGCCAGGCTTAGCTTGACCGGCACCTCGTTTTCCTACTCCAGATCTATGCTTGGATGCCCTCGCTGCCAGCAAACAGATCTGGCTCAAGGGAAGTGTTTGAAGGACTGAAGGTCGCGACCCCTCTTTTCGACGCCTGTGCAAACAAAGCCGCGAATAGGCTCCTCCTGCGAGGTCTGAGTAACAACGGACCGGTGTTTCAGTGAGTGGACTCGGTGTTTCAGTGCGTGGACTTGGCCTATTACAACAGCCGATCAGGGGGATACACGTTTTTCATGCGGGTTGTCTTCTTGCTGTGGGAGGTCGGCTACGATGGCCCCAGATCCAATTGCCGAGAGGGGCAAAGACCCTTTGGAAGCTTTCAAAGCGTTAGTCCGCTCGGCAGGATCCAAATCCAAGCCTTCTCTATCGTCTAAGTTTGTTAAGAAGATGGAGGAGATCCCTTCTCTGGAGCTATCTCTAGAGCAGCCTTGCTCTCTTGCCCTCCTTCTGGCAGAAAAGTCCCTCATCGGGAAGTTTACGGGATTATGGCCTAGCCCCAAAACGGTGGAGGCATGGATGGATGATAGTTGGAAATCGTTGATAAAGGGAACAACTTCTCTGATCGCAGTAGGCAGGGGTTTTTTTCTATTCAGTTTCTTGACCAAAGAGGACCGTGACCTAGTTTTCAGATCAGGACCCTATTTCATGGGGTCGAGAGGACTGTTCTTAGCCCCCTGGACTATTGACTTCAACCCCGAAATCGAGATCACCGCAGCTCCTGTTTGGGTTAGGCTGCCTCACCTCCCCTTGCACCTCTGGGGGACAAGTTCTCTGGAGGACATTGGGAATAAGCTTGGACGTTTCTTGGACAGCGCGGAGCCGAAAGGGGACCAATATACCTGCGCTCGCATCTGTGTTGAGGTTAACCTCGAGAAAGGTCTTCCAGAAGCCATTAAGCTCTCCCTGGGGGAATGGTGCCATATCCAAGAGCTGGACTACGAGCAGATTCCCTTTAAGTGCCTCCGGTGCCATGCTTA
>SNQJ01S0003676.1:173541-187584 GCA_010110895.2 Picea sitchensis | reverse complement strand
CTATGTGTGAGAGTGATTGATGGTGAGAGTATTTTTTATGTGTTTTGAGTGGACTGCGAACTATTGGTTCCATTGAATCTATTGTTGCAAGAACGGGCATCACAATATCGATATGAAGGAGGAGCCACCATAGACGGACTGCCTTATTTTTCTACTGCTCTCTACTGATATATATATATATATATATATATATAATTATGGGTATTGTGCAAGTATGTGTTGTAATGGCAGCAGAGCAATTAATAATTTTATTAGTGTGAATTACAGTTTATTGAGTCTGAGAGATTGTGAATTCAATGAATGTGTATTGAATATTGTATGAGATATTGGAATTTGAAACATATTGAGTCTAGCCAACTCAATGTGTAAGAGCAAAGATTGTTAGAATTGAATACTCTAACAAGTTGTAGGTGCAGAACGAAGATCCAAGATGATGGATTCATATCTTGTGTGTGGGTGTGCTATTTATGTGATAAGAAAAAAAGAACTCTTGTTTCTTGATATAAGTTGGTAGCCCAGGTTTCAAGAACAATTTTTCTTATGTTTGTTAAGAAGTCACCTTGTATGATTGAATGTTGAGGACATTTTGTATCTAGACTGCCTTTATAGAAACTGACAAATAATCGAAAGAAAATAATTGATAGATGGAGGTATGTTCATAGGATGCTTCATTACTTGATATATATTCTCATGGAAGCCTAGTTGAGCCGTGTTTGTCAATATTTTCTATTGTACAAGTTCATCAAAGATGGTTAGAAGCGTTTGTACTTTAAATGTGTCTAGTGGGAAGCTCAAAGTTGAGGTGAAGAAAGAGCAAAAACCGTGAGATTACAGAGTGGGTTTAAGTGCTGATGAAGACCAGTTAAACAATGATAAATATTGTAATTTGTGATTGTAATGTTTTTAATGTAAGCATTAAAGGGGGGTGTTAGAGATAATGCTTGCATTAGTGTTGTGTACTAAGCTTAGAAATTGGTTTGGTTTATTAGTAATTAGTTGGAGTATATTTGAATTTGTTGAGTGATTATCTCAACAAACATGTCCAGGTTTAGAATAAGTTGGATCTCACAACAAGAATGTAAATGTATTTATGTTGTGCAAATACATAATGGAAAACAAGTTTTCTATGCATAAGTATTTTCTAAGTGTATACACTTCATTTTTATTGTCATAAAACATTTAGCATTGTTTTTTCAAATTTAGGCTTAATTTTTATAGGCTTACCCTTGATTGGCATTGCTATAATGACTGATGAGATTTATGCTTTATTTATTAGGGTACCCTTGTCAAGTTCAGTGCAAAAGATCAAGTCTTAAATGAGGTTTTGCTTGATTTCAGGCAATGACACTTATGTTTTGCAAAACGCGGAGACTTGACACTTTTGTTTTGCAAAACACAGAGAAATAAATTACATATCTTGTAGAACTCACAAAAAAAATATTTTTGCACCACAAACAACTATTACTTTGTATTGTCTACTTGTTCCTTTCAAACAATGGGTACTTCAAATGTTTTGCAGAACACAGAAAAAAAAACTACACATTGTTTAAAACACACAAACAAATTATTTTTACACCACACACAATTATTACTTTGTATTATCTAATTGCTCCTTTCAAATATTGGGTGCTTCAAATATTTTGCAGAACATAGAGAAACAATCTACATGTTTTGTAGAACACACAAACAAATTGCAAGATTCTTCATTGCATTATTGCTGGCAAAATATATTCCAAGAACATACTTGTGATGTCGCTTCGTCCATCCTATACTCTTAGGTAACAATGAATTTTGCTGACCATTTTCTCGGATGGAATGTTAATGCCCTTGGCCACTTACAAGTATAAGTATACCTAGTTTAGTATTCCATTAGGGAATGTATTATAATTGAACAAGAACCTCAATTTGGTCATGAAACTAATTGGGTTATTATATGTACATTGATAGATTTATTGATGTTATTATACGATGGCATTGCTTGATTAGACAATGAAGGATGATTAAATTACATTTAAATAAATGTTTTTAGCATTTTATGATGTGGATAGTGTAATGTTGTTATTATCTTATGATGTGGAACAATATTACTATTACATAAAGATTTATTGATGTTATTATACGATGGCATTGCTTGATTAGACAATGAAGGATGATTAAATTACATTTAAATAAATGTTTTTAGCATTTTATGATGTGGATAGTGTAATGTTGTTATTATCTTATGATGTGGAACAATATTACTATTACATAAGGGAATGTATTACAATTGGACATGAATATGTGGTTAGGGTAGTATAAGGGTGATATTTTTGGGAGTAATGTGAGAGTAGGACATACAAAGTTGGCTAGAGATTCTGGATTCTTGAGGAGGAGGTTTAGATCAACATTGATTAATATGGAAAAAATTAGTCTAGTGTAAATGTATCTTATATATTAAGTATCCAAAAAGATCAAAGATATTAAAACTTTTTATTATAGATCTAAATTTAAAATAAATTTATGTTGTTTAATAACAAATAATTTGATATTTTATTAAGTTTGAAATTAAATTTTGGTGCCCAGTTCTTTAGGATGGTCCATCAAAAACTAAAAATATTTTTAAAAAGATTATAAAATAACTTAAATTTAAAATAAAATATATCTAGTTACCTCATTAAATTTGAGTGAGGGAAATAAAGTGTTTTCTTATGTCCATGTATATATTTCATTTTTATTACCATAAAACATTTAACATTGCTTTTCTTTTTTACTATATTTCATTTTTATTACCATAAAACATTTAACATTGCTTTTCTTTTTTTAAATATTATGATGAATTTTTTATAAAACAAATATAATAATGTTTAAATTTTATAAAATGATAATATATATAAAAAAATATTACCATATATATTATTTTAAAAATTAAATTTTATGATACGTATTTTTTTAACATTATATATATATATATATCTTAAGAAGGATAAATATAAATATAATATATTTCTTAAAAGGAATAAATATAAATATAATATATTTCTTAAAAAAGATAAATATAAATATAATGTAGAATTTTTATTTATGTTAAATGTTATTTAAATTAATAATTATACAAAATAATAATAGGGTACATATAATATTATTTATATTTTGGTTCATTTAAATTATTAAAATACATATAATATTATTTATATTTTGGTTCATTTAAATTATTAAGATACATGTAATATTCCTAATGTAATGTTTAAATAATATACTATAATTATGCAAATTTTATAAAACATTATATACATAATAAATGTATATTTTTAAATGATTTGATCAAATATTAATTACTAAAATACACACATTATATCTAATTTTAATTACTAAAATACACACATTATATTTAACTTTATAGATTCTTCAAATAATAAATCATATTTATAATAGAAAATTCTAAACTAAAACACACATTATATTTAACTTTATAGATTCTTCAAATAATAAATCATATTTATAATAGAAAATCCTAAACTAAAATACACACATTATATTTAACTTTATAGATTCTTCAAATAATAAATCATATTTATAATAGAAAATCCTAAAATAATTTATCCCTTAAGTGAAATCTTATTTACTCTTCATTAAAATAAAAATTATATTGCAAAAAATGTGATAAATCTAAACTACTTTTTTTTAAATAAAAAGAAAAACCTTATATTAATATCATTTGTTTGTTATACAATGACACTTGGTAGCCACCTATTTCGCTATATGAGGAAAACCGGAATAGGTGGCTATGTGTTATTCCAACACTACCATAGTCTCTTGAGTTCTAACTTCACTGGAATTGTAAAAATTGTACAAAAAATTGCAAGAGTTTGTTGGAACTAAGTTTCGCCTTCCTATTCTAAGGTTGGTTGTGTACAGAGTCACCATAACTAAAATTATACAGACATAATAAGCAAAAATTATTAAAGCATCTAACTTGTTGTCGTGGTAAATTAGACCATCGACGTTGTAACTGAAATAAATAAAAAGTTGTAACCTGGGGCCTTCAATCCATGGCTGGACTTGATTGTCCATGAATGGTATAGGCTGGGGTGAACCGATGTCTGCAAGTCGAGCACCAGTCTTGCGCTGGAGCATACATGAGTGCCTCAAACAGAATGTCCATCCTTTGACTGATGACGCCTTGAGAATGCATCTGGTCATCCTGCCTTTGCCTGATATCGAAGAGGAGCTCAAGGTGCTCTTCTACGAGACGGTTGGAAAAGTGCTAAGATGGAGCTTCTTCCTCCTTGCCAGTCTCGTTGTCACCGCCTGCAATGATTTCCTTATCTGTACCTACAACCTCCTAGTACAAATTGCCTGGCTAGTTCGCTCGCTCAAGAGCCCAGCCAGGTGCACTAACATAACTCCCCTCATGGTGTGAGCCATGGGGGAGTAATTACGCAGGGGGTGACGATCGGGATTAATAACTCCCCCAGCTGCCTTGATCCAATTGTCCACCAATTTTCCCAAGTGACACCCCATCCAAGTATAAATCTAAGCTACTTAATAACAAATACTTTAATATTTTATTATGTTTGAAATTAAATTTATATATTCTTAATAGTTTAATGATTTAAGGAGATTATTTTTAACAAGATTATAAAATTACTTCAAATGGAAATAAAATATATCTAATGGTCTCGTTAAATTTTAGTGAGATGAATCAAGTTTCTTCCCATTATCTCACTATCTTTGTATACACTTCATTTTCATTTTTATTGTCATATAACATTTCGAATTGGTTTTTTAAAACATTATCATAGAATTTTTATAAGACAAATACAATATTATTTAAATTTTATAAAATTATAATGTATATAATTTATTCTTTAATTATTATATATGTATTAAAAAATAAATTTTATTATGTTTATTTTTTAAACTTTGTATATTTTTTAACATGAAAAATAAATATAATGAAGAAGTTTTGTTAAATATTATTTATTAAAAAAATATTTTTTAAATGTTTTAGTCCATCTAAATAATTAAATACATATATTATGTCCAATTTTCAATTTTATAGGCTAGTTTAATAATGGACTACATATGCCTAATTTTATAAGCTTGGATTACATTAATTATGCAAATCCAAAAAGTATTATATACACTTTGAGAAAAAATTAAATATAATAGGAATTTTTAATTACATTATTTATGTTAAAAAAAATTTAGTAATTAAACACAAGTAATATGTTTCAGAATAGACAAAAAAAAGTAACCAAGACTAAACATAATCTAAGTACACATTGTTTAGATTAAATATAACTATTAAACAAGTCCTTATATTGTTTGGGTTAAATATAATTATTAAACACATCTTTATATATTGATATATTGGTTGGATAAACATAATAATTTAACATATATTTCTAAAATGATTTTGATTAAATTTTAATTATTAAAATCTTAATTACTAAAATATATACTTTATATCTAATTTTATAGATTCATCAAACAATGAACCATATCTATTATTAAAAAAACCCTAAAATATTCCACCCATTAATTTAAAACTTTATTTACTCTTCATTAAATTTAAAATTATATTACAAAACCAAAAAATCTGGGAAGACTTCAAAAAATTCAAACAAATCTCTTCAAGATTTAAGGTCATGTGTTGGTTGAATTTTCCCTCATAATAAAGTAAAATACTTTATTTCTTGTGTGGACATTTATTATTTCATTTAACTCATTTAGGCTTACTAATTTATATTTATTTTTTCAATTTAATTAATTTATTTATTATTTCTATTTATTCATTTATGTCCATTAAATTTCACTAATTTATATTTATCTTTTCAATTTAATTAATTCATATGCTATTTATTGTATTATTTAATGTATTAAATTATATTTCAAGGGTGTGAGATGCACAAGTCCGTGCAAAAAGCGGTAAAAGAATAAAAAACGGAAGGATGACAAACCGCAGGTGAAGCTGGGTAATTTACTAAAGACGGTAAAAGACACTAAATGTACAAGAAAAAAATACACTTCAGAGTACAAAGAATCCATTAAAATGACTTTGAAGTGTACAAAGAATCCATTAAAATGACTTTGTCCACGAGATTTAGGGATAACCACATTTAAAAGAGACAAAGGTGTCCAATTCCTTATCATTGAGTGGACAAATAAAATTTGTTTTTCTGATTTGTTTTTCTAATATGATATATTTCCTAATTTTTTTTATTTTTTTTAAATGTATTCTTATTCTATGTATTGATATCTGTTAGTTTAAATTTACAAATTAATCAATAAAGTATATGAAAATACTTCATTTATAGCTATAAGGCAAAGGAGAAGCCAACAACAAACAATAATTCCATTTATATAATTTTTCATTTTTTATAAATTAAAAATGTATATAAAAATACAATTGTCATATAATCTAAGTGGTTTCAATATATTTTGAAAAAAATATAAAATATGTTACTTTTAAATTTCTTTTTTCTAATTTGTTTTTTTAAACCTATATGTTTCCATAAATATTCCAAATTTTTCATTTTTTATAAATTAAAAAGGTATAGAAAAATGCAATTGTAATATAGTCAAAGTGGTTTTAATATATTTAAAAAATATATATAAAATATGGTACTTTTAAATTTCTTTTATCTAGTTTGTTTTTTTAAGCCTACATGTTTCCATAAATTTCTTCTTCCCTATATTTTCTTACACCCTCTATGGATATCTATTTATTTTAATCTACAAAATAATCAATGAACCACATGAAAATATTTCATACATTTACAAAGCAAAGATTACGTGTTTAACTTTTGACAAATTCACATCTTACTTGTTTCTTCCCTTTTTATTAATCTTTTATTTAAAATGGAGTTATTTGTTTTTTATTTTTCTTTATAAATTAAAATTGTATATAAAATTATAAGTGTCATATTAATTAAAATTGTATATGAAATTATAAGTGTCATATTAATAGATATTCATTGTATTCTAAAGATATAAAATAAGGAAAATAGATAAATAAATAGAAACAAAGTTTTAATCTATATTTATAATTTTTTAAAATATTAAATGTAAATAATTAATATAATTAACATTATTTATTTTTAACAACTAAGATAATTCAAATTTAAAATAATAAATCTAAAAAATAAAATATGTTATAAATAGAGATTAAAAATGTTGTATAAATATATTTAAGTGTTTTTAATCTTCAAAATTTTAAAAATTAAATATCATTTTACCATAAATCAATAATAATATATTAGTAAAAAATTATATGTTCTAGTCTATTCCATCATATTATTAAAAAACAATTATTCAAATATGTTTTACTCTATTCCATCATTTAAATACATTTTGTAAGACTATATTAATTTTAATTATATTCCATCATTTAAATACATTTTGTAAAACTGTATTAATTTTAATTATTTTATTCCTTGGAAATAAATGCAATTCAAGTTTCTGTTATTACATATAGTTGTCAAGGGTAGCAGGTCGTCCAAGTTCATGGTTTGCACAAGAAACGTCCGAGCACAGCATGCAGAGCAGCTCATTTTGGCCTTAAAATACAAACATACGAGTTAAATTTTGTCAGCAGTGGAGATTCCATGAGCATTCCAAATTAACAGCCCCCAGGTATTCAGAATTTCAAAATTGCACGAAGTATAGAGCCATGAGAAAGGTTTAAAGCCCCAAAACCCGAAGTGAGCAGGAGTCGTCTGATCCAGAGGGACGCGTGGTGCCAGATCCGAGCTGCAGAGAAAGTCACTTCGGGAAATTTGAAATGAGAGATGCGTAAAGCCCAAAGTGTCGAAGTGGACGAAGCCCGAAGTTCTGAATGGCTTAGAGAGTTAGGCTTTCAGGAGGTGGAGCCAGATCATAGTCAGGCTCATAAGCATGAAGGGAGTGATGAAGAAGGAGTTGGCAGGGCTCGAGAAGTTTACAGAGCGCAAGAGGAAGGTCATGGGTTTCCTGGGGGCTCGAGATTTTGGAAGCGCAAAAGAGGAAGGTCATGGGTTTCATAGGACCTGCATTGTAGAGCCACCAGCAGCACACAACAACCCCTGGGCATTTAGCCTCGTTGTGATCCCGAGAAGAAGCCGTAAATGAAAAAGGAGTGGTTGTCGATCCACTGTCTCACCCCATAAATGGAAAACATGCAGAGAGTGGTTGTAAAGGCAGACTGTCAATCTGAAGCTTCCTTATGGATAGATTTTCATGTAAAGCACATAACTGCACCTGGCTTGCATATGACATGAGGAGGCCTGCACAATATGACAAAGTCGGCGCCGAATGAAAATGTTAATGCGGTGGTCCGATTACACTCTTGGTGGTTGCAGCATTTCTGAGTATATATAGGCAGTTTTAGTATTTTGTGATGGTCGATGGTTGAGCTAGGCTCGAGCATTGTAAAGTTTTTGATGAAGCTCTGGTTATGTATTTTGATTTGAGACTATCAGATTAATAGAAGTTAGTTTATTTCCATCTCTGTGTTCAGCTGTGTTGAAACACTCAGGTATGGATGATCCAGCCGAGGATTGTTATGTTGTTATAATGTAGGTTTGATTATAGTTGCATCATGATCAGTTTTACTCAGTTCCCTGTGTTGTCTTTTCCCTCTTACACTAGATGGCTCGGGCATGGAAGATCCAGTCGAGTCATTGTGGTTGAAGGATGATGGAGGTTTGATCATTCTGTTGTTGTTGTTGTGTCGTTTGGACATATTGCAGTGTCTGAAGCTTGAGCTCAAGAGTGATCTTGAGTCTGAGCTTTTCTTCTCTGAGTTGTTGGAAGGCCTGATGCCCATAGAAGTCTCGTTCACCTCTCATTAAGTCTTCCCCCTACTCACATTTAAACTCATGTTCCTGACTGAAGTTAGTTGTGGCCCTCATTTCCCTGTGCATTTATGGCCTAGTTTTCTGAGTTAAAACGATATTATCTTAAGTCTGTGCCCATTTGACCTCTTTAAAAACATTCATCGTGACATATAAATTGATGGATACTAGGCTTACCTTCTGTGCAATCGGGATGTGACTTCTAATGCTAACAGTTTCCATTCTAAAAATCTTCTATCTCATTTTATTTTATTATTTAATATCTTCAATTTTTTATAATATTTAAATAATTTTTATTTTTATTTAAATTATATCAATGGGAAAAAAAATTAATTTAATTTAAGATAATAAATATTTAAAGATTTTATATTTTAATGATTAATTCTATTTTGATAATCAAAATGAAAAACTATGTGTTATTTAGACATTCTACTCATATAAGTTTCAAAGCACTCAAAACTCCATCTGATTTGATTTGGTCTAACTTTTATATAAGGATATTTAGGACTCATGGAAACAATAGTTTTAACAAAAGATAAATTAATATATGGTGTTAATGTAATGTCCCAAGAGTTATTAGGATAACAAAATAGGTTTGATCTCAATATGAAAGAAAAAAAAAAATATGGGGCTTTTTACATTGTGTTTCTAGATTATACATAAGTAAGATGATGGTAGCAGGAGATTCCAAGGTGGTCATTGATTGGATTAATGATAAATCAAATCTAAATATGTTATATTTAAATATCTGGAAAGAACAAATCAAGAGCCTAAAAGAGAAGTTTGATGAAATCAAATTCATGCATGTACACAAAAAATTCTACATTGTAGCAGATACATTTTCCAAGAAAATATTATGTATTAGCATATAGCTACTAGGTAGAAGACAATAGAAACTTTTTTGAATAGTTTAAAGTATATGTTAAACTATCAAAACTTGTGAAGTGCCTACAAGAGATTATCATAATTTTCCGATCTATATGTAATAGAAAGACTCACTTGATTCTAATAGAAAAACAATGAAAGTTTTTTTTTTTTTGCTTGATAAAAAAACAAAAAAAAAACAAAATAGGCTTAACCTAGAAACTTGTCTTAATTATTTACATCTAAATTTTTTCGTTAATATAATCTTTATAATTAAAAACAAACCATTGAAAAATGTTAAAAAAAAACCATGAATCAATTATTTTGCACTACAACATTTTTTTTAATGAATGTTTAAATTAAAAAAATATATATATCATTATTAAACTAATTAATCGTGTTAAAAATCATGATTTATTAATTATAATTCACCTCAACAATATGCATGGCAAGAAAGGAGAAGGTATTGTTAAAAGTGGAAAAGGTGTAATGGAGGCGAACCCTAGTCGCGCGCACAGGAAGCCTCGGCCCTCTCGGCGGCCAGGCTTAGCTTGACCGGCACCCGTTTTCCTGCTCCAGATCTATGTTTGGATGCCCTCGCTGCCAGCACACAGATCTGGCTCAAGGGCGGTGTTTGAAGGACTGAAGGTCACGACCCCTCTTTTCGACGCCTGTGCATACAAGGTCGTGAATCGGCTCCTCCTGCGTGGTCTGAGTAACAACGGACCGGTGTTTCAGCGAGTGGACTCGGTGTTTCAGCGCGTGGGGGGATACGTGTTTTGCATGCAGGTTGTCTTCTTGTTGTGGGAGGTCGGCTACGATGGCCCCAGATCCGATTGCCGAGAGGGGCAAAGACCCTTTGGAAGCATTCAAAGCGTTAGTCCTCTCGGCAGGACCCAAATCCAAGCCTTCTCTCTCGTCTAAGTTTGTTAAGAAGATGGAGGAGATCCCTTCTCTGGAACTATCTCCAGAGCATCCTTGCTCTCTTGCCCTCCTTCTGGCAGAAAAGTCCCTCATCGGAAAGTTTACGGGGTTATGGCCTAGCCCCAAAACGGTGGAGGCATGGATGGATGATCGTTGGAAATCGTTGATAAAGGGAACAACTTCTCTGATCGCAGTAGGTAGGGTTTTTTTTGTCTTCAGTTTCTTGACCAAAGAGGACCGTGACCTAGTTTTCAGATCTGGACCCTATTTCATGGGGTCAAGAGGACTGTTCTTAGCCCCCTGGACTATTGAATTCAACCCCAAAATTGAGATCACCGCAGCTCCTGTTTGGGTTAGGTTGCCTCACCTCCCATTGCACCTCTGGGGGACAAGTTCTCTGGAGGACATTGGGAATAAGCTTGGACATTTCCTGGACAGCGCGGAGCCGAAAGGGGACCAGTATACCTGCGCTCGCATTTGTGTTGAGGTTAACCTCGAGAAAGGTCTTCCAAAAGCCATTAATCTCTCCCTGGGGGAATGGTGCCATATCCAAGAGCTGGACTACGAGCAGATTCCCTTTAAGTGCCTCCGGTGCCATGCTTACGGTCACTTCGCAAGGAACTGCCCCAAAGCCTCTGAGGAACCGGGACCAGTCAAAGCAGATGAGTTTCAGCCAGTTTCTAACCGACGAAGGCAGTCAAAGCGAAAGGATCCACAAGCCCAGGCCCCGAAGGCCACTTATTCAGCAGAGGCAACTCTAGAAAATAAAAACAGTTTTGATGCGCTGAAGGAAGATGAAGCTCCAGATCTAGAAGCAACAACAGTCAAGGAAGATCCTCCAGCAGACAAAAGCCTTCTGGAATCCACCCCCCCAGATTCAGTAGCAGCGAGAGAAGTTCGGGCTTCAGATCCGGAACCCTCTGCCCATGCAGCCTTGGTTGTTACAGTCCCCTCTAGCGGCTCTGGGGGAACTTCTGAATCTGAAGACATTTCAGCCCCGTCCCCACCCCTAACCCGAGGGCGAAGGACCAACAACGCGCACAGAGAAAAGGAGGTTGCCTCCAACATTTCTTTAGGTTCTCAGAAAAAGATGGACCCCTACATTAAGGGGAAAACTTCAGCCCCCTTGGTATAATGCTTTGCTTCTGTCTTTTTCTATGCTCACAGTTTGTGAGAATTTACTCTCTATGCTCACAGCTTGTGAGAATTTACTCATGTATGTTTTCCTTGTCATATCATCGAATTAGCTCAAGGAGCAGAGGGGATTGGTCTCCCAAGACATTCACAAGAAGGTTGGCAGCACTGTTAGAGGTCACCAATCTTCTTCAGATTTGTAACTTTTTTATTCTGGCTGGCCAGAATGCCGATTAATACAACATAACCATTTTCGTCAAAAAAAAAAAAACAATATGCATGGCAAGGAGTTACTCATATTTATGTTAAATATGAAATGAATAGTTTATTAAGAAAACAAAAATAGCAAGTATAAGATATAACAATTTCTTATGAAAAAATGAATATCAATGGCATATGTGCATTTAAAACTACTTTTATTCCCCGAAAAAAAAAAAAAAATACCACTCATTCTTAAAAAAAAATTAAAAATTAAAAAAAAAAATATTATTGGTTATTGAAAATTACGTCTAACTATATTATATTATTGATAATTATATTCAAGAAAGAATGATATTATTGATAACTATATTCAAGAAAGAATGATTTCCATAACCATCTACTTTTATGTAAGATACCATATAAAAGGGAAGCTCGTGAAAATAGAAAATGGAGTGACGATCAGAACCAATATTTGAAATTATATTTCTCTGCGGTTTTGAACAGGAACTTCTCTGTTGTTTTCAGAAATTATTTTTGGCTTCAGTTGAGCAATTGGACATGTGAAATGAAGTGAGACACTTTTTACTTTGATTCAATTTTAATTTAAAATATATTTATAATCTATTAACTTAAAATGATTTAAATATTTTTTATTTATTTTTTATTTTAAGTTTCATAAATAAAAGTTGATTTGAGAGATAAAGTCAATCCAAAATAATAATTGTTACATTTATTTTCTCATCTTTTGAATATGAGCACTCCACCACCTATTCCAAAAACTCAACCTAACAGGGTAGGCCCCCCAAAATCACCCTAGAGATCATTTAGGATTATATGGAATAAGTATAAAAAGGGATAGAAGAGAGAGATGCCAAAATCCAAATAGAGTTAAAAACATTAGAAAAAAGGAGTGAAGAAAGAGACATAAAACTCCAAATAGAGTTAGAGGCAATTATTGATAAAAAAGTTAAAGATACCATTCAAACTCAAATAGAGGATAGATTCTTAGGGTTCAAGAGTGAATTGAAGACAATGAAGGATAGGATTCAAGAAATGGAAAAATATAAACAATCAACCCAATAAGGAGGGGTTGAAGAAAACCACAACTTGAGAGATAGGATTAAAGAGCTAGAAGAAAAACTAACCAACAATTTGACCCTCATTAATATGGAAAACAAATTGGATATCAAACCCATCAAAGAGGAAATGAATAAGTTAATCGAAGTGGACCATGAGCGTAACAAAAGAGCCTTGAACCTCATATTTTTTTGTATAAAAAAACAACAAGAGGAGGATACACTAGCAATAGTACAAGAAGAATTAAACAATAAATCACAAATTGATACAACTTGTCTCATAGAAGCAAAGAGGCTAGGAAAAATAATTGATCACAAAGATAGGTTGATCTGTGTCAAAGTAAGTTGTAATGACCATAAATATAGCATACTTAGGAAATCTATGAGCTTAAAAGGGTCAAGAATATTTATAAATGAAGACCTCATTCCCGAAGACCAAGCTAAATTAAGGAAGGAAGTTCAAAAGTTAAAAGAAACCAGAAAAGAAGGAAAATGAGAAATAATTAGAAACCAAAAAGCTATTGTTAGGGATAGAGAGCAGAAGGATAATAATAGATAGGAATTTGGGACACTCGGGATCCTTTTTTGGAACTGTCGTGGATTTTCATGGCGCAGAGGTCCTATGATAAGTTGGATCCCGAGTGATATTGATATTATCTGTCTAGTTGAAACTTGGGAGCATGAGGATTCTAAGGTCCCTAACATAGAAGGATTTGTCTTGTGTTTGGCATGGAACAAAAAATACCATTGTAGAGGGATAGGAGACATAGCTTGTTATATTAGAAAGAGAATTTCCCCTTACATTCAACTTCATAAGATTGACCATGTCCATTAGTACATTTGAATAGAAATTTCAAACACCAGTGCTAAGAAGATGTATATAGCAATTTGTTATTTTGCACCTATTAATTCTACTTTTTATAAGAAAAGCAATCTAGATAACAATTGTCCCTATAATAATTTAGAACAAGATATTTATAGTTTGAAAAATGAAGGTAATATCCTCATGTTAGGAGACTTTAATGCTA
>SNQJ01S0003676.1:126139-158581 GCA_010110895.2 Picea sitchensis | reverse complement strand
ATAGGAGGTTATGCGACTGTGACCCAATGTCACCAGTCCATGATACCACCACTCGTGTGCCTCACCCTCCAAGTGTAAGGTCGCAAAACTGATGGCCTCTATCTCGGTCATCTGGTTGAGCTTGTAATACATGTCTAGCTTCTGTACCCAAGCTCTGGCGATGTATTTGGACGATCCGTCGAAAGAAGGGATAGTGAGTTTCCCAACTTTTCGGATGAAATCGAGGTTATGCCCCTGCTGCTGTTGTGGTCCTCCCCTATGTAGCTCTCTGGGACGGTTCCTGAGTCTGAGTCCGCAGTACTCGACTAAGGTCATGTCCTGATGGAAGTCATGACCCAATGCTGCGTACTCCCGTCTATTCTTTGCAATGTCGTCGGCATGAGTGGGTGGCCTCTGTGCTATTGGTGGCAGTGCTGCTACCGGGGGTGCCCTCTAGAAACTGGGAAACAAGGGTCTGGGAATCCTACTCGCAGAGGTGTATGTGCGAGAGGGTGACTGGGGTCTATTGCCTGCTCCCGAGTTCGCCTGTGCTGCATGTAGGACTTGTGTATCTGGGGTGCCCACTCTAGCTAATCTATCAACCACTTGTGCCAAGGACTGAGACATGGTCCGTTGACTAGCTAACATACCATTGATAACTTGCATGAAAGATGCCTCTAGATCTACGGGGGCCTTGCCGCTGCCCTCTGGTCATTCATATCTGTCTCCTAGCATCCTCTCAGCCTTGTGCTCAGCCTCACGCTCTGCCCTTCTCTGTGTGCCTCTTCCTCTTCCTCTGAGCTAGGAGGGAAAGGCGGAAAATCAGGTCTATGCCTTCTTTCCCGATGCCTGTTGTAAGTGACATATTCGTCACCTACGTGTTCACGGCCCTCTGGGTCTTTTGCTGCACTCATTATCTTTAGTCACAGGCTGGCAGGACTAAATCTTTGATACCACTGTAATGTTCCTGACTTGGCTAGTCTAGGAAACGCTGCTAATGTGTGTGTAGGATCAAAGGTTTACAACATATAAATGATCATACAAATAATAAATGCGACAAAGGACTGCAATTTTGTATTATGATATCTCTGTGGATTACAAAAATGGCCGAATGCGGCTGAATACTGACAATACTCGACTAGATCAACATACAAAGGATCATAGCCGGAATATAAATAAGCAACTGCGACTGAATAACAACACTCGGCTAGATCAAAAGACAAAAGGATCTTAGCTGGAATACAAATAAGCAACTAAAAGATAATACCCGGAATATGGGAGCACTGAAGAATGATGGAAGACCTGGATGATCTTCCCGGTGACTAGGGTGTGTCTTTCAACACCGAAATCAGCCAACTGGTGTCTTCCTCCTGGAATACACTGAACTATCTCTCCCGAGATGTGCCTCTTCTCCTCAATGACAAGTCATAATCTGCATAATGATGAATTAGGTCGCTGACCCTTCCTTTATAGTTCTCCAAAACCCTAAATCATGCTGAAACCCTAAATCACTGCTGAAACCCTAATTCACTATTGACTTCTATTTTTAGCTCATAATGACTTAAAAGTGTTGTTAACTCTTGTTAGCTCAATGTCACTTTCCGAATATAACACCTATGACTGGGGTGACCTCTAGTAAAGCGTTGTTAACTCTTGTTAGCTTAATGTCACTTTCCGAATATAACACCTGTGACTGGGGTGACCTCTAGTAAAGCGTTGTTAACTCTTGTTAGCTCAATGTCACTTTCTGAATATAACACCTGTGACTGGAGTGACCTCTATTAACCTTGTTTACCCCTCTTTGGCCCTGGCTATAGTCTAACGGGGTGGTTTAGACCATTAGGCCTCTTCTTCTAAAGCTCCTATTTGGAAAGGGACATTACAATTTAATCTTGTCCATACAAAACTGATTAAGCACTAAAAACATATTAAATGTGCCCATTGTCAATAGGTGTACGCCTTTCAGTGTAATTATTTATTGTGATTTTAGTTCATTTTAAATAGGAAAACTATGTTTGGACCTAAAATAATCCTTCTATAATTTGTAAACTCTTAGATTTTCATCATTTTATTTACATTCAAGATTTTCTAGGTCTTATTCCATGAGATTTTTTACTTTGCCTTATTCATTGCTACCCTACTTCCAATAAAATCATATGTTTTTTAATAACACTTAACCTTAATTTAAATAATAACGCAACTAGGCTCAAAGGGGTTGGGTTCAATGATGGAAAGCTAGGAGTTTTTCACCGTTGGGCAAAGTTCAATTCTCATGAGGGCTTTCCCTGAAGCCATGGGACACCTTAAGGTAGTGGTCAAATGTGTGGCCATGGTACACCTTAAGGTAGTGGTCAAACGTGTGCAACCTAACAATAGAGTAAGTTTGTAAATAGGTTTCGTGATGACTAAACAACATTATATAAGTGAGTGTACTATGTAACCAACATGGCAATGCAAAAGAGAGTATATATGTGCTAGCATACTTCCAAAGCGAGAGAAGTGGAACATTGAAGAGAACTCACGTGCAGATGCATTGTAAATAGAGAGAAGTGAGGATAATCAATATTGGATAAACAATTTCACACATGGAAATATCAATTGAAATTCTTTGGGATGGTAACTTGAGAATGTTATTTTTTTTCAGAGCAACACATATACATTATTTATTTTAATTGTTTTATAGCAAGACATATACATTATCTTAATTGTTATTGTTGTTTTTTTTTTTTCTAGAATTAGACATATACATTATCTTAATTGTTACCATATTTTATGGGTTGAATTGGTATATTCTTTGGATGAGTTATACATTATTTATTTTAATTGTTTCATAGCAAGATATATACATTATCTTAATTGTTATTGTTTTTTTTCTTGAGACATATACATTATCTTAATTGTTACCATATTTTATGGGTTGAATTGGTATATTCTTTGGATGAGTTTGATCATATTGAGAGTCAAAGTAACTATCAAATGCCACAATAATATATTATGATAATTTGCTTTGATCCATGTGTCACTACAAGGATATCTTCTTGCAGAAGATACACATCAGTGTGCACCTAAAACATACTTCACTAGGGCTTAAATGTTCAAACACATCATCACTGGTCATAGCGGAGGCGGGCGACTGTAGGTTTTTGTGGAGTTCTTTTTCTCGGTGCACCTTTAAGGTATATACACATCAGATGAGTTCATGAACAATGAAACACCGGTCCGTCTAGGTTCCAGTAGCTCTGTGATACTTTATAATAAAATCATATGCACCAAATAAATCACACCAGTGTCGTTGAACAATATGCATAGATATGTTCATGAACAATACAAAACCGACACATCCATGTTTCAATAACACCAACATACTTTATAATAAAAATACATGCACTGAATAAATCACACCAACGTTGTTGAATGATACACCCCAGTGCGCTTCATTGTCAAAAGGTGCACCGCTATAGGGTAAATAAATAAAAAGTACCAAGTCGATTTTCATTGTTACAATGCATCCTGTGCTTCCAAACTCTCAAAAAACACCGATGCTCATATTTCTTCCTAAGATGCCTTGTTTCTGGTGCTCTACACCAACTAGGATAGCTCCATTATTGGATTCCACACATTTTCAAATTTTGGAAATTACCACGAATTTTCATTTCCTCTAAACGGTGCAACCATGCCTCCTTGGGGTAGAAGAGACTAGGTAAATTATTTATTACCTTCCTATCTGCATTTTCATCCAATCAAAATTACAATTTAGCTTGAATACACAATGAGCACCGCCACCGATGCATATTGTGTTAAATACATAGTGAGCATCGCCGCCAACACGTCCATATATGTCCTGACTGGTGCCATTCAATCTAACACACCGCGATAAATTACTAAAAACAAAGCAATGCGTCCTTTGAAACACCCCGACACTAGCGCAAAATGGGCTTATACCCACACCTACCCATTACACTTTATTAACCACATCGCTAGCTCAATGATATATAAAATTTAACCTAGAGGTGCACCAAGTTTAACTAACTGCATCAGGGCGTACACCCAAATAATAACGCCTCGACACGTCAATGTTCAAACACACCACCATACTTTATAAAAAAAACACATGCACTAAAAAAATCGCACCGGTGCCATTTAACATTACGCATCAACACACTTCACTTAAATAATGACACCACTAACATAATGATTTATAAAATTTAATGTAGTGGTGCAACCATTTTAATCCAAGGCACCGACAAAATATACATAAACACACTGGGACATATAATTCCTGAATTTCCATTGCGGGGCATCTGATTGGACACCTCGTTCCCAATGCTCTCTCGTTTACAATGCACTGAGGAACAAAACGACGATGCTCCACTATTGTTGTGGCATCGATGCATTAATAGTAACACCTTGCACTGGTCCATTTTATTGTTTCGGTGGACGCCTTGTAACCAGTGATGTCGACAACAAAACACACCATTAAATAAAACACCGATGCTCCGATAACATGGTAGCACTGGTGCACTTATATTAACACATCACACCACATAAGTTCATATACAATAATTTCAATGCACCGGTAATGTACATATCATGGCATGAGGACAAATTTTCACAAATTTATAGCGCAATGTGTCTTATGGTAAGCACTGGTGCATTCTATTAATCAAATGCACCACTAAGTTTTTGAAACACAAATTTCCTTCGTGATGCGTCAACTAAATAAAATGAACCGGTGATGTGTACTACAACACAACAAACAAAATACATACTAATTTACCATCTTAGTTCATTTTGTGGGATGGCCCGTCATCAATGTGTTATAATAAAAATGCATTGGTATTAATGCATACAAAGCTCAAATGGAGCCTTGGTCTGTTACTTTAAAAGAAAAGAACCGATGCAGTTAAGTAAGTTGTACTGAGCAAAATAGTTTAAAAATTATCATTCTGACACACATATTTTAGAATGCACTCATTAACAATGCATCATGAAAAGAAAACACACCGGTTAAAAGCATCCAGTGCACGAACTAACATAGAGAGTCAGTGCGTTTAATATAACCCAACACACTGCGTGGTTTAACACCAACACTTAACCGATGTGCTATATATCACAACACATCACTATAGATATCGATGCTCGACTAACAATGCCACACAAATGTCTTATATTTAAAAGATTTCTAATATGTGCCTTATGTATGATAATGATCCGGATTATTTTCGGCATGAAATGAGATCGGAGATATAATAAAGAAATGCACAGAGATATCACAAATATTCAATAATTTAACATAAATATATTAGAGATGCAACCATAAACACAGATATACAGTAATACATGATTTCTATTAATGAAATAAATGTACAGAGACTGTAAAATACAGAGTGAAAAACTCGATAGAATGGTGGCAACTTATCTCTAAGAAGAGATGTGATGGCTACTCGCATTCACAATCAGATGATTACAATGAGGCTCTGAAGGCCTTTTTACAATAATCAGGAATACCAAAAACCCTAGACATCCAAAAACCTAACCCTAGGAGATGAAGCACCAACAATTATGTGGGCCCCGTTTGGGTAAGTGAGTACATCAACTTCCCGGGGTCGTAACTTTTGCATACGATCTCCGTTTTAGGCGTGTGATAGCTCGTTGGAAAGGTATCATTGAGGAGATTCATTTTGGGGGCTCAAATATGCCTTTGAATATCATTGAGAACCTCGATCTTGAAAAACCTTCATTTAGGCCCTCAAAATGGCCCCAAGAGTTAAAACCTGCTAAAAATAGTAAATTGCCAAAATTGCCAGAAAACTGTTTTGAGCCAATCGGAAAAGGTGGGTGGACACCGATATCCACCTGGATCAGATAAGGAGCATCGAGCGTGGTGCATATTTATTTGTTAATAACACCACTTACTTTTTCACTTTTTTTGTAAACGTCTGCTTTTCCTTCTTTGGATCAAACAAATGTGTCTTCTCTGCATCCCTTCTGATCCTTGATCCTTCTATAGTATTTTCTGGAGTCACCCTGTCTTCTCCTGTAGTAGCACCTCCTCTATTGGTAACAATGACTCTGGGATCTTCTCTGCGAGGTTCCACTGATATCAGTTGCACTTGCGGGTTCCCACTCGGTCTTTCCTGAAGTTTCGCCAACAATACTGGACAATCTTCAATAACATGTTCAAATGAGTTTCATTAGCTGCAAGTGGTACAAGGGTTCTGAAATTCCCTTTCCATGTGACCTGGCTGGGCGCAGTTATAACAAATGATCTGACATTGGCCTCGACCCATGCCTCCTCCTCATCCTCTTCCTCTGAATCCTCCCCGAGGGTTGAAGTTTCATCTTCCTGGGGAATTAAACTACGTAGCATTTCCTTCTTGATGTAATTCTCCTTGAATCCTATATGTATCTCTTGACCTTTCATGCAAGAGGTCATAAGCCCTACAATCCTTCTCGTCATTCCCCACATATTTACATAATGTGTAGTAAATATTGGTAGGTGTCTGGACAAATTTTTTCGTGTAATAACATTCACCGGGATGATGTCGATTTCGACATACCTCGCACCAAGGTAGAGTAACCTTCTTCAAAGGGATCAGAGCTCCAGAGGCCAAGTATTCATTAAATAGAGGACAATGATCCTTGGCATGGCCCTATGATTTACATCTGATACACCAGATGCCTTCTCTTTTATCTTTTCCCTTTTATTTCTTCATATCTTCGACCTGCAGAGATAAGCTAGTTAACTGACTCAAAATTTGACTCACACCTGAGATGGATTCTCCCATAGGGGATGATTCTAGTTTCATGGCGATCTCCAGTGCCTCAGCCTGCAAAGCGACCTTTTGTTGCATCAGAGGAACTTTGATGTGTGGTAAGAGGGAAACAATGAACCATTCCTTATTCTGCTCGTCTGGAATTTGAAAACTCAATCGGTCTGTCAAGGTCTTAAGGCTTTGATGAAACTCCCAAATAGGTTCATCTACTCTCTGCTTTATTTCTTTCAGTTCTGTAATTCACTGCGACTCCAACTTGGGTTTCTTGAATTATGTACTCAACGCAGTCTTGATATCTTTCAGTGGTTTAGGCTATACAGTTCCTTTAACAAACTTCATGTACCAACTCAGTGCACGATCTCTCAAGGTAGTACTAAACTGGGCCCTCTTAACAACTTCGTCATTGACTTTCTTAATACTCCATACAGCTTAGCATAAGAACCAATGTTGGTTAGGATATTTAGATCCATCTCCTCTAAAGATAGGTAACCTCATTTCATCTACCATATATCTTCCTAGGTTTCTTGACTGAGTATGTACTGAACTGCTGGTAAAAATTCTCTGAGTTCTCTGATAACTCTGACTACTCTGGTTACTTAATGCTACTAAAACAAAAAGAGGAGTAGTAGTACTTACTTTGACGGTAGGTGCAATCCCTGAAGTTATTGATTCTTCTCGGTGAGGTTCTTCAGTATTCCCTTCCTCTGTCCTAGCGGATTCTGAATATTCATCATTCAATAGCTCTTCTTCTTCCCCACTATAGAACCCTTTGTCCTGTGCTAGTGGCTCGTGACTCTGCTCAAACAGGTTCACCAGAGGAACCTCTCTGAATGATCTCCCACTGCGCGTATGTCCAACCTCTGTGTTGTTTTCGCTGTCTGAGTTCTTGAACATTAGATTTTCAATTCGACTGATTACTATATCTTTAAGATGTTCTTCTCATGCTATATCATATTGATCTTCAACTTCAAAAAGTGTAAAATTTTTCCTGTAAGTCCCTTAAAGAAATATTTCTCTGCTTGGCTATATGAATCTACTCTGTCAATAGAAAACTCAGTAATGTACCCTCCAATAGTTCTATCAAGCCAGTGATCTACTGCTCTTGACATGACGTTATCAACTCTCTTGACCTTCTTGATCAACGATGACGTCCAAGCCACAGGTGGTCTAGATCTGATTTCAAACTAGGTATCTACTAATTTGGCTAACCACTTGTATAACTCCTTATGAACTCCTCCAAATAAAATCTCGTGTATATCGGTGAAGATATTCCTTCTGAACCAATCCTCTATACTAATGCTAGGGTTCTTGTTCTGAGCTTCAACGAAGTCCCTCTCTTGTTCTTC
Organism: Picea sitchensis; assembly: GCA_010110895.2. Classification (NCBI taxonomy): domain Eukaryota; kingdom Viridiplantae; phylum Streptophyta; class Pinopsida; order Pinales; family Pinaceae; genus Picea; species Picea sitchensis. The sequence continues at coordinate 150,480 of SNQJ01S0003676.1, read as the reverse complement.
TATCCACTTTTGAATCTATTTCTTCGATGGAAACCACCTTGACATTCCCTTAAGCACATCCTGGTCCTGGCAACAGAACCATTTGTTGGCACAAGGGCAGACCTAGGGTTCAATTCTTACAGCGCACCAACAAGCCCTAACTATTGGCCCTTTCGGAAACACCTGCGAAGCATATGCAGTCTCACCCGAAGTAGCAATAGGGGGTTGCAGGACACAGGTGTATACAACCAGAGGAAATGCAAAGTGAATCTAGGACAACAACACATATCAATATAGTTACTCTTTACCCCTCTTAGGATTAATTTGAAATTTATATCTCTGATCTAACACAACAATGCAATAATAGTATAACATATGGTAAATAACACAACATCAATCACACGAAACAACAAGATATATGTGGTTCACCCTCTACCTAGGGATACATCCACAGAACTATGTTTCTTGATATATTAGATGAAAACATACAGTTCTATCTGTGCACTTAGCTTGCTGACCTCTCTCTCTTTCTCTCCCCTCCCTGCGCACCCAACTATAGGGTTGATATTCACACCCAACTGAAGATCCACAATACAAGAATTCTCTCACAACACAATGCTTCTCTCACGCAACAACAATAATCACTCAACATCAACAAAAACTATTGAGCAACCACCTTGCCTCTCCTATACATTTATTTATACATTACATGGAAAAGTCTAGGTGTCAAAAACCTAGATCCAAAACCCTAGGTCAACTTGACCTGTTCTTTAAGGGCTTCACCAGCTTGTTCTTCCTTCTTTCCCTCGAGGTGCTCCAAAGAATCAGTTGGTGGTTTTTTTTTCTTTTTGATTTGTCCACGATCTGTATTCTTCATCGATCTATCCTTCTTGATCTTCTCTTTCAATGGATAGCTTTCCCTTACTTCGCTCCTTCTTTTCTTTTTATTTGACCTCTTCGACCCATTCTCAGTTTATGTGCCTTCTGCGCTCTTCAAACTTCATCTTTCTTCTTCCTTCTTCTTTGATTTATTCCTTAACACATAACCAAGGGCCAACAATCACATACCTACAAATCCTCTTCTTCACCTCAAGGGGATTATCAAATAACTATTTGAGGATGGGGAGTAATTTCATAGCCCCAAAGTTTCTATAACTCGGGCCCTTTCCTATGGCACCAAGCACATCAACTTCATTCCCTTCGATGTTTGTCATCTTGGCCCCTAGTTTGGCATAATTAGAACTACCAATATCTACGATCGAAGCTTCCCAGTGCCCCTTTTCCCTGCTCAACAAGAAAGGACCCTAGTGGATGTCTTAATTATAACACTTTGTCATCCTCAAGATTGACCTAAGTTCCATATTGTGTATTTAATAGAAGTTAAGAAGCACATTTGAAAAAACAATCGATAATACATAATATTTGTGAGCATGTCTTATCGCTAAATATTAGGTATTTCCTTGGCCTCTCCTTGCTCCTCCATGAGATCCTCACCCGTGTACTTAAAAAGAAGTTCATCATTTTTATTCTTCTCCACAACCATGCGCTCGATCACTTTCTCATCCAGAAGGGGAACATGGGCAACAAACTCTCATTCTCTCTGTTGTTGGTTTCCCTTGTCCTGCTCTCCCATCTCTTCCACCACATCATTATCTTCCTCAAATAGGACCAAATTGATGGAAATGATGTCCTCTCTCTTGATCTTCAACCTGGCTTGCCTCTATATAGATTTGATCATTTTCCACTCCCTCAGTGCTATGGCCCACATATCCTCCTCCATGAGTCGCTCGACTTTCTCCAAGATATCATTCTCATCATTATTGTCACCATAATAATTGGCGTCAATTTTATTGTAGATCACATACATAGACCTCCTCTTCTTTGCCTCACGAGGCTTATTAAATATTTCTTTGACATCGGGTAGGAATTTCCCAGCCGCACTTGTACAATTGGTTGTTGGAATATTGTAACATGCCATCTGCTAGCAATCAATTATACAAGTGCAATTGAGAAATTCCACCTTGGCTTCAAAGAGCTATTCGATAAGCCCCCTGAGGTGAAAAATAGAAGGTCTAGGTATGTGATCTACAAGTGAATTGACGCTAGTTACTATGGCTACAACGATGATGAGAACGATATCTTAGAGAAAGTCAAGCGACCCACAGAGGAGAAGATGCAGGCCAAAGTGATAAGGGAGTGGTAGAGGATCGAGTCTATCTAGAGAGTCCAGGTTGATGATCAAAAGCAGTGAGGTCATTTCCATTAAGCCGATCCTAGTGGCAGAAGAAATGGGAGAGCACAACAAGGTAAACCAACAATAGAGAGAGAGAGAGAGTTTATTTCCCATGTGCCTCTTCCGGATGAGAAATTGATTGAGTGCATGGTTGTGGAGAAGAAGAAACATGTTGAACTTCTAAATAAGTACACAGGTGAGGATCTCATGGAGGAGCAGGCCAAGGCCAAGGAAACGCTTAATTTAGTGATAAAACATGCTCACAAAGCTTATGGATCATTGATTGTTTTTCCAAATAATCTTATTAAATTTTATTAAATATACAATATGGAGCTTAGGTCAATCTTGAGGCTGACACAATGTTATAATCAAGACATCCAACTAGGTACTTTCTTGTAGAATAAGGCAAAGGGGCACTGTGAAGCTCTGATTGTAGAGCTTGGCAGTCCTAATTATGAAAAAGTAGGGGCCAAGATGATGGACTTGGAAAGGAACAAAGTTAATGTGCCCGGTGCCACAAGCAAGGGCCCAAGTTACATATACTTAGGGGCTACGAAATTCCTCCCCTTCCCCAAAGAGTTATTCGATAATCCTCCTTGATGTGAAGAAGAGGAGGTGTAGGTATGCGATTTACAATAGAATTGACGCTAGTTCATATTATGGTTACATGAATGATGAGGATGGTATCTTGCATATAGTTGAGCATCCTGTAGAGGAGGATATGCGAGAAAGAGCACTGAGGAAGTGGTAGAGAATCGAGTCCATTTGCTAAATTTTGAGTGGCACTGAAGAGTAACCTATATTTTTGCCTTCACAAAGAAAAACCTCTACAAAACTTTACTTGTGGAAGTTTGCATACGTACTTTTTAAATTATATTATTTCTTGATGCATTTTTATGTAACAATCACTTTGGTGCAATTTAAATCGCACTGGTGCGCTATAAATCGCACTGGTGCGCTATAAACAATATAACACACATGCATCTTGTGTTTTTTAAATCATGTTGATGTTGTTGTTGTTTGATTTATAAAATGTATAATAAGTACGCTAATGATTTCTTTGTTTTTAAATTAAATTTAAGATGTATTACTCATTAAAATTTAGAGTTTCCATATAATGTTTAACTTTGGTTTTATGAAATCGTTTACTTTGGATTGTAATTGTGAAAACTTAAACTATTCATGCCATATAATGTTAAATTCATCTTCAAGGTGAATTGTTTAATTTCCAACAAGATATCATATGTTGATTAAACATATTTACAAAGAAAAAATACTTTTGTGAAATCATGTTATTTTCTCATTTATTTTATTGATAACATTTTAATAATTGTTCATAATTACATTTATAATTTTTATATTTATGAATAGGGAGGGTGAAAATATCTTCCATATTGGGGTGTTTTTTTCTTTTTCTTTTCTTTCAATTATTATATTGGGATGACTTATGCCAAGTGTCATATTAGACTATAAAATGCACCTCACTTTATATTAATAATAATAATAATAATAAAGGTGTTAATAGAATCAATATGTTATTTTTAGTTTGTAGGCAAAAATGTCATTAAAAAAAATTTGTGCTAAAATTTTATTGCAAAAACAGAGACATGTATTTTTAAATTATGATACATGTTACACAAAAAATATTAAAATAATAGGAAACAATAACATTTTTATAATTTTTTTTTATATATATTTGGAGTTAATAAAAATAAATCTATAAATGCATGAAATTCATCAAATACTAATATTTATATAAAAATATATATTTTGAATCCATAGAAATAGTTCTATAGATGCAAGCAATTTGATCAAAGACGATTGTGTGTAAACTATTTAAAAATATTGTAAAAATGAAACACAATGAAATGATTTGAAAATGATGAATTTAATTAATTGGTTTATGTAGACCCAACTACCACCATGTTTTTTGAGAAAAAATAAAATTTGGCATAAGGTCATTATATAACATGGACATATGGGATGGAGTCGCTTTGCGGAATCCCTAGCCGCATGCGGTTTAGGCTACACTTCCTCGAGTTCATAGCTCTCTCTTGTCCCTAAGTCATGCCTTTCCCTTCGCACATTTTTTCTGGGAACTTTGGTGGTTAGTAGAAATGGATGAGCTGGTAGATTATGGTTATGACCATGCAGATGGACAACTTATCTGGAATCTTCTAGATGGCAATTTTTCTAACAATGGCTTGTCATTTTCGTCGGCTCCTATCAGAAGTTTGAGGGAGCATCTACCGCCGGACCCAGCTCGAAAGTCTTTCCCAGATTTCCAGATGCTTGTTGTGGGTGGTGTTCCTGCTACTTCGGAAGCTGACCCTGTGCTCCGGTGGAATTTATCCCCTTATCCTTCAGAGGTTTCCTTAGACTCATGGAGTTCAGTTACTTCTCCGTTCAAGCAGGGTATTTTCTTACCCCCGTCCTAGGGCTTGATGAGATCCATGTGCTTCAGTTTCCAGGGCGCTTTCCTTTCCCTGATCAACTGGAAAACATTGGGGCTCTTTTGTCTTTTCCCATCCTGGTAAGTCCCCTTCTTGGCCAAAACCAGTTTTTTCCCTCTTTTTTCTTCTTGGAACCAGGATTTGAATGACCTTTTGGCCCTACCACCATCCCCATGCTCCTCTGGATAGGACCTGCCCCCTTGCTCCCCTCCTCCTCACCAGGACAACAATTTTAACCCTCGTAACTGCGAGCCAGACTTTGTAACTGGAGAACCCTCAGTCCCAAAGTGTATGAAGGCACGTCTAGGTATTTCTCTAGTTCCACATCCACTCTCATTGGCTTTGGGAGACAATGTCATGCTACCCAAGGTTCCAGATATTGCTGATAAGGATGTGGTTGGATGCGCAAATGGGAGGCATTTCAGTCAAGAAATGCTTGCAAATTGGGTTTCCCTTTCATGGAAGGATTTGGGGATAAAATTTCCATCGGTACATTCTTTAGCAAAAGGCCAGTTTATGTTCAAATTTCATTCAAGTCTAGATGTGAGAAGGATTCGCGGGGAACCTTGGTGCTTGGAGTCAACTCCACTTCTTCTGAAACGACGAGCCCCTTTTTTTATGCTCATTGGGAGAGGATTGATGAACTTCCAATTTGGGTGCAATTTCCTGAGTTGCCGCCAGAATGCTGGAGTTGGAAATGTTTTGAAAAAATTGGACATACCCTCGACACATTCATGAAAGAAGATATGTCTTTTTCTACGTCAGGAAAAATGTCCGTGGTTCGGATCTTAGTATCCCTCAATATCAGAAAGGTTTTATCATATAACCTTGAGCTCTCATGGGAAGGAAAATTTTTCGTTCAACCACTTGACTATGAGGGAATTCTTGTCAAATTCCATAGATTTCATAAACACGGGAATAGGGAAACAAATATTTATCTTCCTATGAAGCAACGACATCAGCAGGGGCCAATTCATGGACAAAGGTGTTCCCACTCTTTCAGTCATGGTCAAGGTGTCCTTGCACCTCCTCCCCAGTCACGGGTCATGCAACGGGCTTGAAAAGAGGTAAATGCCAAAAATTATGAAGGAAAAAGGGACTACACTGTTCTTTCATCAAAGGAGGAGAGTNGCGCAAATGGGAGGCATTTCAGTCAAGAAATGCTTGCAAATTGGGTTTCCCTTTCATGGAAGGATTTGGGGATAAAATTTCCATCGGTACATTCTTTAGCAAAAGGCCAGTTTATGTTCAAATTTCATTCAAGTCTAGATGTGAGAAGGATTCGCGGGGAACCTTGGTGCTTGGAGTCAACTCCACTTCTTCTGAAACGACGAGCCCCTTTTTTTATGCTCATTGGGAGAGGATTGATGAACTTCCAATTTGGGTGCAATTTCCTGAGTTGCCGCCAGAATGCTGGAGTTGGAAATGTTTTGAAAAAATTGGACATACCCTCGACACATTCATGAAAGAAGATATGTCTTTTTCTACGTCAGGAAAAATGTCCGTGGTTCGGATCTTAGTATCCCTCAATATCAGAAAGGTTTTATCATATAACCTTGAGCTCTCATGGGAAGGAAAATTTTTCGTTCAACCACTTGACTATGAGGGAATTCTTGTCAAATTCCATAGATTTCATAAACACGGGAATAGGGAAACAAATATTTATCTTCCTATGAAGCAACGACATCAGCAGGGGCCAATTCATGGACAAAGGTGTTCCCACTCTTTCAGTCATGGTCAAGGTGTCCTTGCACCTCCTCCCCAGTCACGGGTCATGCAACGGGCTTGAAAAGAGGTAAATGCCAAAAATTATGAAGGAAAAAGGGACTACACTGTTCTTTCATCAAAGGAGGAGAGTTTGCGACCTACAGATTTATTGAGCCCTTCATGTTTTGGGTCCCGACTCAAAAAGGGTGTAGAATCACATCTGGCTATGCCCCCACTCTTTCCTTTCTCTGTCAATTTTAATTTTTTACAGTATTTCTCCCATAATTTATTGGATTTGAACAACTTGAAAAATCTTCCCTCCTTCCTAGTTTCTTTGCAACCCCCTGCGCCTTTTTCCCCAAGCCCGCCACTCTCCAGTATTTCCTTTGGCTCTGCCTTGGATGCCCCCGATCCTTCCCCCCCCTCACAAAGCCAAGAGTCCTCCCTGCTATCCGAAGAAGAGTCTTTTAGTTATATATTTAGGTTCCTATCGATTCCCTCTTCTTCTCATTCAACCCCTCCCCCTTCTGGTCTGGGTTTAAACCCCTCCCAGGTTACTTCCAAAAAAGGGAGAGGAAGAAAATACTTCTTGTCAAAATCACAATATCGAGCAGCCATTGATGTGGAAGCAGGTAAAAAACTCTCTATTTCTAGGGCACTTAGAGAAAAGCCTCCCCCAGAGGGATTTCCCTAATCAAAGTGATCTCTTTCAACTTTAGGAGGTTGGCGAGCCCCTCAAATCATCTCTCCCTCCAAGGGTTGTTGGATCTCTCGCAACCTGATGTTTTTTTACTTCAAGAAACCCTCGGAGAAGAGGAAGTGGTTGTCCAGATGCTAGAAAAGACTCTAAAAAGTTGGTCTTTCTTTGGAACAAATGCTTCTAGTTGCTCGAGAAAGATGGCTATGCGATGGAACCCAAAAACTATAAAACTTGAAAATTCTCGGGGCTTCACCAGGGATCAAAGAATGAAATTTTTTGTTGAATATTTGGGGAGATCCTTTACAATATTAAATGTCTATGGGCCCACACAAGACTGGCCCCACTTCTGGAATTCCCTACTAGAAAAATCTTTTTTAAAATATTCTACTCTCATTTTAGGTGGAGACCTGAATTTCTAAATAGGGGTAGTTGAATCTTGGGGACATAGGTCCTAGGAAGACTCTCTCTCATAATTCATTGTGCATAAGTTGGAAGAGGTTGGTTTAATTGATGTTGCACCTATTAAAATAAGTCCTACTTGGAGAAATAATATATTGGGAGAGGATTATATTGCAAAGAGGCCAGATTGTTTTTTTATTTCTAGCTCTCTAGTGGAACAACTCCTCCTCTTCAGATAATGGACTGGTTCAAGAGGGGAGTCCAACCATTTCCCAATTTTCCTAGAATTAGCGGGAGCATCCAGAAAACTGGCAAGTTATTTTAAGTTTAACTATGCTTGGTTAAAAGAGGAGAGATTCCTAAAACTAGTAAAGGAAGTTTGGATGCCCATTGGCCGCTCAGATAAGGAAGTTGTTCAATTTGCAAGAAATTTAAAAGAACTAAAAACAACTACAAAATCTTGGGAAAAAGGGAGAAAGAAAAAAATGGAACAAGATTTAATCCAGATAGAGGTTGGCCTACAATCCCTCTACGACTCTGTCGAAGGAGGTTTTGACAACCCAGAACAAAAAGAGTTACTAATTTCCTTGGAGAAAAACATAAGGGATCTACTACAAGCTAGAGAAGAAGAACGGAGACAAAAAAAATGGGTTCTCTGGCTACACATCAGTGATGAGAATACAAAATTCTTTCAACCCTATGAAAAGGAATGAAAATGTCAAACACTATCTGGGGAATCAAAGATCAGTTAGGCATAATATTTTCCTCCTTCGAAGATATGGCTAGGTTGGGTTCTTCCCTTTTCAAGTCATTGTATGCAACTGATAGAAGAATATCCATTGATGTGGTCTTATAGATGACTCAACTATTCCCCCGATTCATTGAAGAGGAAGGAAATGAAGAAATTATGGCAGAGGTTCTTCAAATCTTTCAAAAATACAAAAACTCGGGCCTAGATGGTTGTTCAATTGATTTATTTTTAGGTTTGTATGATTTTTTTAGCTTGGACCTACTCAAAGTCATAGAAGAATCAAGAATCAATGGTTTTCTACATACCCCTTTTAATTCTACCTTCATAGATTTAATTCCCATGAAGGATTCTCTTGAAAGCTTGGATGACTATAGGCCCATATCACTGTGAAATTGTATTTATAAAATTATAGCAAAACTAATAAGAAAAAGATTAAAAGGCATCCTCTCAAATACAATCTCTCAAGAACAATTTTGTTTTTTGGAAGGAAGACAGATCTATGAAGCAATTGGGGTATAGCCCAAGAAGCATTGAACAATATTAATACACATAAGAAAAAAGGGGCGATGCTAAAAATAGACCTTTCAAAGGCATATGATCGAGTCAATTGAATTTAATTGAGATTACTTATTACACAGTCGGGCTTTGGGTATTCTTTTATAAATTGGGTAATGAGCTGAATCTCCTTGGTCTCTTTTGTTGTTCTCATAAATGGAGTTGCAACCTCTTTCTTCCATGCTGAGAGAGGACTTCGTTAGGGGTTCCCCCTTTCCCTTCTCCTTTTCCTTTTAGTGGCTGAGGGACTAAGAAGGTCTCTCAAGGAAGCCAAAAGCATCATAAATTTTATCGGTATACCTCTTACTCATCTACTTTCTCTCACTCACTTGTTGTTTGTGGATGATGTTCTAATTTTTTGCAATGGCCTAAGGGGTGATGTTGAACAGTTGAGATCCATTTTAGACCTTTTCAGCAGGGCTACAAGAATGAAAATAAACAACTCAAAATCTACTCTCTCTACTCATCAAATGGCTCCAGAAGAAGTCTTCTTTTATAAAGGTATTTTTCCTTTTATGGAAAATTCACTTGACGAGGGACTAAAATACGTAGGTTTTCATCTAAAAACAAACTCTTAAACCAAAGGGGATTGGAAATATTTATTACCAAATTTTGAGAAAAGGTTAAAATCTTAGAGTTTCAGGTGGTTATCTCGACCAGGAAGGTTAATCTTGGTAAAATCAGTCTTGGAGGCAATTCTAGTGTATTGGTTATCTATGGCTTGGATTCCAAAGGGAACACTGGAAAAATTAAGGAAATTATTCTTCAAATTTTTGTGGGGTGGCCAAAAGGATAGTTTTGTGATTCCTTGGATCAAATGGGAGTCTTTAGCTTTGTCAAAGCTGTTGGGGGGGGTGGGTTTTAAAAAATATACATTGCTTCTCCACCATTCTTACAAAAAAACATGATGGAGACTTATCTCTTCCAAAAATTTATGGCCAAAGGTCATTCAACAAAAGTACATCAATCCAGATTCAGTGGTGGATTGGATTAGAAGACCGTAAAAAATTCATAAAAAAGGATCTATCATGTGAAAAGCCTTGGTCAAATCCTTCGATGTTATCAGTCAACGCTTGGTCTGGAAGGTAGGAAAAGGAAAATCTCCCAGGATGGGTAGGGATCCTTGGGTGGGTGCAAACAACCAACACTTAATTTCCCACAATCTAATAGACAACCTTCAAGAGAGAGGTTTTTTTCATCTGAGTCAGATTGCGGATGAACAACAAACTTTGATCTGGAACCAAGGCTGGCAAGATGCACAAACTATGAACCTGGAAGAACACTTTATAGCTCCTTGGAATGAGTATATCATGGCACTTAAATTAAGCCATGTCAGAATAAGTGATCAAGAAGACGAACTTTTATGGCAACTCAGTCCTTTTGGGGTATAGTCCCCAAAAGAGGGTTATTCTTTTGTGATCTCATTTCTCCATCAACAGGTTCTTGAATGGTGGTGGAAGGGGATTTGGAAAGACAAATGCCCCCTCAAGGATAGAGTTTTTATGTGGTGTCTACTACATAAAAAGGTCCCTACTTGGGATATTATGAAACTCAGGGGTTTAGAAGGACTAAGATGGTGTCCCCTGTGCAAGGGAGAGGAGGAAACTTCATTACATCTTTTTCTGGATTGTCCTTTTTATATACAAACTTGGCGAGATGTCTCTACTATTTTGGTTTAACCTTTCTCTTGGTACAAATCTTCAATTGAAGAATCCTGGAATTTGTGGGTTCAAAATCATAGATACAAGCGGCTCAAGGCCCTTCCTCTCCTCATCATCTGGGGAATTTGGATTGCCAGAAATTATGCTATTTTCAAGGAAAAAGACTCCCTTCCTGAGCTTATTTTAGTTAAAATCCTAGCTATCCTAGCACATTTTCCACAAGAGAAAGATCTACCTCCCCCAAGGTAGGTAGTGGAAGAACACATTAACACCACTAGACCTTGGGATTTTTTTGATGGTGCCTCAAAAGACGATGGTGCTCTTTGTGGAGGAGGCATAATCCTCCACCTTTCTCCAACACACTCTTTCAATATAAAGTGGGGTCTGGGACAAGGAACAAATAATTATGCAGAACTTATGACATTAAATCTCCTGCTCATTTTTGCTGGGGAAAAAGGGATTTTAGATCTTCAAATCTTCAGGGATTCTATGATGGTCAATAACTGGATGAGGAAAACACAAAAATGCCACAACATAATTCTTGCTTCATTAATTGAAGAAGTTTTTTTAATTTCAGATATATTTACAAATACGTCTTTCAAACATGTCTACACGAAAAGAAATGGAGAATAAGACTCCTTATATAAATATGGAACTTCTATGGCTCATGGGAAGTGGCACATCATAGAGCTTTTGGATGGCTAGACTCAGGAACATTTTCACATGCCCTTTATAGATCAACCAACCCGAACTACATAAAGGGAATTTTATCCACTTTTTTTTTGTATATAATACGAAGTCTATTAGTGCACAAGAATCAGTAGAAACAATTTATTTATGAACAAGGTCTCTTGAGACACATATTAGCTCAGATTTCAATACTACTTCTTTTGGAGTAGTTTTGGGTGACATCAAAAGACTCTACGTCTTGATTTTGGTTTTTACAGCAAGACTAGCAGATTGCCACATACTATAATCAAAGAGTTGTTTCTAACAATCATTAGCCTATCATGTTCGGCATATGTAAGACATTTTTGGGACTAAATGCATGTTTCTACATGCATTATTCAGAATGTAAATTTTATATTTATTAATAAAATTTACACATTTTTCCTTTGGAAAAAAATAACATGGACACATAATACTTTCCCTCCCAAAAAATTTAATTTTACATAATGTGCATGCATCCTATGACATTAATGTTTTATGTAAATTCTACAATTACTAATATTCATTCTCATATTTTTCATAATCATGTAATCAAAATCATTTTATTAATACATATGTCTTATAAAATAACTTTGCATGACATTAATGTTTTATGTAAATTCTACAATTACTAATATTCATTATCATATTTTTTTATAATCATGCAATAAAAATCATTTTATTAATACATATGTATTATCAAATAACTATTATACAACTATCATCTGTCTTCACAATTAATCCTAAGAGATCCTTAAAGAAGTGATGCTTTCCATATTCCCTTTGTGAGCCTATTTGATATTATAGGGCCCTTTGCATAATGAGTAATCCATAGTGCATCAAATTTAAGGGCAAAGACACTATTTTTCACATGTGAGCCATATTAAGCCCTAATACAATCCCTAGTGTGTAAGGCTTACAATTGCTAAGGTTAATTATCAATATATATATAAAATAAAAAATATTAAGAAAACTCAATAAATAAAATAAACAAAAGTCCATGTGTAGAAGTTACAGGGAGCTTCGTCCTAATCCTTGATGTAATGATTATAACATGCAACCAACCATTTTATAAAAATAATGCGAAATTAAGAAATACATTTACATTAGTTCCATTGAAAATCTAAAAATACAATTACTCATTCATCCTTTTCATGTGTCCCAAGGGGACATATAAAGGTAGACCCAATGCGAGGCGTTTTTGATGGGTCATTGGTGGTATACAAAAGTTACAATTTATTAACAACTCATCACCATGAGACAAACTATGTATTGTATGCACAACAACAAATTTGGGTTCCTTCATTTTCATAAATATCTCTTTGTCATTAGAGTTTTACTCAAAGGCAAAATTTGCACTAAATAATAAGGCCCTGTATCTATTTATTAACCATGTGATGTTCCCATGAGTTCTTGGACAACCGTCGATATATAACAAGTTTTTCCCCTTAAAGTTTCCAAAAGCAGAACCATTCATGCACACACTATACATGGAAATGGTATGTTTGTATTTGACAATATCCTAACTATTGTAATAACAAAAAGTAGATAAGAACCTATGTTTATATAAATAAATATATTGCATGCAATAGGATTTATGCCATACATGTGTTTGAAATACTAGTTAATACCTTCAAGTTGACAAACAACAAAATAATAGAGAGAAGGATTGTCTTTCACTCATTGCATAAGGATTTTTGTGGCTTATCAATAAGAGGCACATCATGAATATCAACATAGGTTTCATCCATGGGTGATTCCTCATCCATGGAAACAAAGGTGTCATGGATCAAACTATTTATCTCTTTATTCTTAATATAATACCAATACCATTTTCTTCCATAGGATCAACTTCAAATCCATCACTAGTCTCACGAATAATATTACAAATTACAATATTAGAAATTTCAAGCCTATGCTCCTTTGTCTTTGTGAATACAAACAAACAAACATAATCAATATAACCAATATTGAAACATTTAGAACTTTAAAAAATGAAGAAAAACATGTTTCTAGATCTTAGCTAAGAGGCGATATTTGGTTCCCCCTTCAAGGTGCCCATTTTATAAGAAAAAATTTATAGTTGTTGACCTATTAATTCTTCTTTTCTATAAGCAATTGCATTTTTTTTCAAGTGAAATGATATTTCCCATCACAACTATTAGGAAGTTTGGGATTATTCCTAGATGCTTTTTTACGATTGCTTGTATGTGAATGATTATTGAATTCATCAATATCACTATCCAATATAGATAGATCAAAGGGTTCTTTGGTTAATTGCTCTATATAAGCCACCTGATCGGATGCATAAATGTGTATGTTAGAGTTATTTGATATTTTTTTCTATTTCAATAGCATACTCAACTAGCTAGGGAAAAAATTAGGGGCTAAACTTCACCCATGGGCTAATTTTCCATGATTTTTGCCAAAAAAAGATTCATCAATTTTCATTTTTTTTTTAAAACGAACCATCCAAATTCTATAGAATAACATTATTTTACCTTAAAAATCGCCAAAATTTTATAAAAACTATATAGAATCCTTAGAAATTTGAATTTTATTATAAAAATAGTGCCAAACGTTTTGTAGTTTACATATTAAGAATCAATAAGATTCACTAAAGTTTCTACATTTTAATATAAACCTTCATCCTTAAAATTATCTCTGCAACTAGCCGAGCATTAGTACAACACACATACATTCGAAAAATTTCACATAAAAAGTAGTTAAATGGTATTTCCAAATTTTTACCCGAAATAAATTTCAATTATGAAGAGGATATTGACAAATTCAACAATGATGTAAAAATTTACCACTCCTAATATGTCATTAAATCCTAACTCTTTAGACAAAAAAAATAGTAGTTTTTTTTTGCATCTGCTTCTTAAAACATAGAAAATATATATATTATAAACATTGAAAGTAAAAAATTCTCTTTAGTCTTCATCTCGATTCTCGAAGTTTAACCAATCGTGCCAATTAGTTAACATGTGGTCACTATAATGAAATTTAACTTTGTTAAATGTAATCATGCCCCAATACACATTGAATAATTGAAATCACCACTGTAACATGGAATAAGTGATGTTTATTGGGAGTAAACGACAAAAAAAGAAGAAGATAAATTCACAACTAACATATTTTCGATGTTAAACTTGTTTATTTATTTCTTTAAATGTGGATCTAGATGTCAGATTTCGACTATTCATGTAGTAATGAGAGTTTCTTGACAAGGTCAACTTTAATCACTAGGTAAATTGACTCCTTTATATAGTAGGCTTGGTTTGATCAAAATTAATTACACTCAATGAACTCATACCTAAGGAAATTAATTACAAAAAATAAGGGATGTGCACACCCAACAAGATGCACTTGGATTAATCACTCCTTGATTGAACAACTCATGAATCTACCTTTTATCTCATCACTCTCCTTTATAGAGGTTTGATACAACTCAATATCATACAAAGATGAATCAATTGTATTTCATACTCAAAAAATATTTTGGGTGATAACCATTTTGGCTATATAGAAACGACTTCTTCCTAATAATTAATTTAACTCTTCTTGTTTCTCTCCTATTATTCCATCATTGTAAGTCTTTATTTTTGCAAGTTTACCATTTTTTACTTTCAAAATCAGCATTACAAATTTTATGTTGTTTTTTATTAGCGTTTTGGCTTGGTTTTCTCAAATTAAAGAAACAATTCCTTGATGTGTAGTGATTTATTAGGAATGTCTTGTCATCTTTGACTAACCTCTATTTATTGGATCTTCTTAGGAAGATGGAATATCAATACTAAAGATATGGACTACTAGTAATCACTTCACATGTGTATGAAAGAACAACATCACATTCCATGTCATATTTGAATTGACTTGAAATGCATGATTTGAACTTACAATAATGAGTAACCTAGAAAGTTGAATGACCATTTTTTTGTAACCAACCAAAAAGATATCGTTCTTGATGTGCATTGGTCTTCAATTTGTTTTAGTTTCTTGAGTTGAGAGTAATAACTGTCAGTGCAGAGTTCTTGCACTATTCTGTCACATGGAACTTCTTTCTCATTACATCAATTTCTTTTTATTGGTCAACATCATTGCTAGTGTGGTGTTCCTATGCATTTTGGGTAGTGACCATATGCTTCTACATGGGTTTTTGTGGATTGGGAGGAGTATAGGCTCAAATTTTCCCAGACCTAGACTTTGGTGAAATGTGATAACATTCTAGTTTATAATGCTTTGTTTTGTCATACAATGATTGAGAGACAATGTGTGTTGATGGGACAGAATGCAAAGGTGAAATGGTTCTTGTTCATGGCCACCAAGGTCATGAGGTTCCCTACATGATTCTTGTTCATGACCACCAGTATGAATTCCATAAATGTCATTAAAATCCCCCATAAATTTACTAGACTATAATGAAATAATCCCCATAAATTTACTAGACTATAATGAAATAAGTAATGGAGGAGGGCGTAGTTGAAAGGTAGGACATTTAAACGTTTAATGAAAAGAGTATGGTATTAATCATATGACTGATCCGTACAAAGAAGACAAAGGATCAATTGAGTCAAGATAGAGGTGGACCATTTTCCCAATAATTTTTTAGAATTCTAATGAAATTGAGAGTGATATTAGGGTTAGCTTTTCCTTTGGACCATGATGTAATTCTCAAATAAATTTCCAACACCAAAGGAAATATTCAATTTGATAGTCCAATAACACTGACCAAGATCAAGCCAATGCTCAATGCTTCAAAATCGTGTTTGAAATATGAGTGACATGTGATCCTACCTCACAACCTCAATGATAACCTCTTATAGTTTAATTTCACAACCATGTGGAAGAGAAATGGTAGTATTCTATAAAACCCTATATTCATCGAAGTATGGAAATCATGGTTAATGTAATAGAAATTTTTGATAAAGAATGTTATATAAATCAAATGATAAAGGGACACATTAGACAAATTTACACCAAAAATCAACAAATCCTCCATACCTCATATACCAACCACTAGATCAAGATCAATGGTGGGGACCCATCAATCATGATGAACTCGTGAAAATGAATGCATGGGACTTGATGGGTTCACATCAACCTCATTCAACCACAAAAATAAATTCCAAATCAACAATGGAAACGCATAGTACTCAAAGTAATATTCTTCCCATTCAAGACACCAAGACTTGCAAAACAAGTCGATAAACAAACTCCAACACAACTTATATCCATGGTTATGGGGTCACGATATCCAACCAATATGTTGTCTAGGCTATGAACTCCAAAAAATTATTTCAATAATGAAACTTAGGTTAGGACCTAAGACAAGTCTAACTCAAAGCAAGGACAATCCTTGGTAGAGCCAACAAAAATGTAATGCAACAAACAAATAGCGAAAGAATTCTCCCACAAACATGGGCTCAAGAAACAATGCATAGACCAAATGGAAATGATGGGAAAATTTGAAGAGGTGTGATCTTATGATAGGTGAGGAATATATGAACATTCCATAACTAAGGGCATTTCCTTTTCATTCTATGGCTTAGGTGACAACCCCATAGTAGTGTTAACAACAAAAAATATACCAAGGGGAAAATAAAATAATCAATGCTCAGTTTGAATGACCATGAAACTATAACCAAGTCCAACACCTATCCATGTGTTATGACCCTATGGGGGGTATATACTGTAGATTTTAACCTTGTACAATATTTACTGCAAACATATTTTCAGTAAAAGAACAAAAAAGATACAATGGCAAATACACACATTACACAAATATTTTTCCCCTGGAAACCCAAACCGGGAAAACCAACATATTCTATATTTATTCATCATTTTACATTGTTTACAATACAATATACATATAGGAGCCAGCGACATACAAAAACCTAACCCAATGAACTGGATTAGTCAACAACCCTAATTCCTTAACCAAAAATAGAAAACCATCAACAAAAACCATGTGCCAAAAAACAACCCAACAATGGACATGAAAATCGAGGAAAAAATGTGACACGTTTTCTGAGGAAAACAATTTCTCAGTGGCGCTGCCCCTGAACCCCTGCACGGGGGGATTTCTACCCCCTACACCCCCCCGTGCGCCCGATGCAACGTGAAAGGATGATTTTAGGGGCTAAATTTCGCTCATGGGCTAATTTTCCATGGTTTTTCCCAAAAAACGATTCGCCATTCTAAAAATGATTCACCAAAATTCTATAGGATAAAATTATTTTATGTTAAAAATCACCAAAATTTTATACAAACTATATAAAATCCTTAGAAATTTGAATATTTTTACAAAAATATCTCCAAACATTTATAGTTGGCATATGAAGGATTAGTACGATTCACCAAGGTTTCTACATTTTAAAATAAATTTCCATCCTTAAAATCATGCATGATGTGGAAAGAATATAACACATACCCAACATTCTCCCACTTATTTTTTTCTTTGCATACAAGGTTACATAGTCAATAATTCAGGGAAACAATGCCCATGGATCCCCTACACCAAGAGAACTTCTCAGTGCTCACAGATTTTGTTAATGAATCTGCAACATTCTTCAAAGTGCCCACTTTCATCAGAAACACTTTATTTTCTTCAACCATGTTTCTCACAAAGTGATATTGAATATCAATATGCTTTGTCTTTGAATGACAAGTCGAGTTCTTCGCCAAACAAATTGCACTTCGACTATCACAATCTATCCTTACAGTTTGTTGTACCAACTCAATACCTGAACACAATATGTGTAACCGTACTGCTTCCTTACTTGCATGAGTGGCTGCCATGTATTCAACTTCTATAGTTGAAAGTGCCACTACAACTTGTATTTTTCTCATCCAATTGATTGCTCCTCCAAACAAGTTAAACACATACCCTAATCTAATGACCTGGATTAGTCAACAACCCTAATTCCTTAACCAGAAATAGAAAACCATCAACAAAAACCATGTGCCGAAAAAACACCCAACAATGGACACAAAAATCGAGGCAAAAATGTGACACATTTCCCAAGGAAAAAAAATTATCGGGGGCGTTTCCCCTGAACCCCCGCACGGGGGCCTTTCTCCCCCCTACACCCCCCTCAAACTCCATATATTATATATTTATTTATCATGTTACATTTTTTACAATACAATATACATATAGGATCCAACGACATCCAAAACCCTAACCCAATGACCCAGATTAGTCAACAACCGTAATTCCTTAACTGAAAATAGTAAACCACAAGCAAAAACCATGTACCCCAAACCTAGAAAACCATCATATTCTATATTTATTCGTCATGTTACATTGTTTACAATACAATATACATATAGGAGCCATTGGCATTGAAAACCCTAACCCACTGACCTGGATTAGTAAACAACCCTAATTCCTTAACCAGAAATAGAAAACCATCATCAAAAACCATGTCCGACAAACTGCCCAACAATGGACACAAAAATTGAGGCAAAAATGTGACACGTTTCTTGAGGAATTTTTTTTTCTCAGGGGCACTTCCCCTGAACCCCCTGCACCCCCACCCCACGCGCGCTCGACGCATATAACACATACCCAACATTTTCCCACTTGTTTTCTTTGCATAGAGGATTACATAGTCAACAATCCATGGAAGCAATGCCCATGGATCCTCTACACTAAGAGAAATTCTCAGTGCTCACAGATTTTGTTAATGAATATGAAACATTCTTCAAAGTTTCCACTTTCATCAACAACACTTTCTTTTCTTCAACCATGTCTCTCACAAAGTGATATTGAATATCAATATCCTTTGTCTTTGAATGACAAGCCTAGTTTTTCGCTAGAAAAATTACACTCTGACTATCACAGTCTATCCTTACAACTTGCTATACCAACCCAATACCTGAACATAATCTTTGTAACCATACTGCTTCCTTACTTGCATGAGTGGTTTCCATGTATTCAGCTTCTGTAGTTTAAAGTGCCATTATAGCTTGTCTTTTTCTCATCCAAATGATTGCTCCTCTAAACAAGTTAAACACATACCCTCTTGTAGATATCCTATGATCCATATCTCTAGCCCAATTTGCATCCACAAAGCCATGTATATACAACACTTTGTCCAATCATGGTCTTCCTTGGTAGCCCAATCCATATCTAGTAGTGCCACATAAATACATGAAAACTCTTTTTAGTGTTGTCCAATGATCCTTTCCTGGTTTTGACATATACCTGCTCAAAACTTCCACTGCATGTGCAATGTTTGGTCTAGTACAGACCATTGCATACTTCAAACTGGAAATTGCACTCACATATGGAACACGAGACATGCCCTCCTTCTCTTAATGTGTCTTGGGACACTAATCCGTAGATAACTTTACACCAACAGAAATAGGGACCTTTACCGGTTTACATTCCTGCATATTAAACCTCTGCAATATTGTCTCGACATATTTTCTCTGATTTAACCAGAGTTTCCTCTTTTTCCGATCACTTTTAATTTCCATGCCCAAAATTAAATTTGAAGCACCGATATCCTTCATGTCAAATTTAGAGGACAACTGAGTTTTCACATCCTGGATAATCTCCTTGTTTTTTCCTATCAACAACATGTCATCCACATATAAGACCAAATAAATCAAATGATCACTAATTAATTTAAAATACACACAACGATCCTCTTTGCTTCTTGTGAAGCCTAGTCCCAACATATACGTATCAAATTTTTGATACCACATCCTTGGTGATTGTTTTAAACCATACATGGACTTTTTCAGCTTGCATACCAATTCCTTCTTTCCCTTCACATCAAAACCTTATGGCTACTTCATATAGATTTCTTCTTCCAGATCCCCATGTAGGAATGTTGTCTTCACATCCATCTATTCTACTTAAAAATCAATTGCAACAACAACAAATAACAAAAATCTTATAGAATTTAACTTGGCAACATGAGAAAAAATCTCACCAAAATCAATTCCCTCAACCTAGGAATAACCGTTTGCTACTAACCGAGATTTGTGTTTCTCCACTTTTCCTTCTGCATTCAGCTTCTTTTTAAATACTCATTTGCTACTAATGGGATTTCTTCCAATCGACAAATCCACTATATACCAAGCCTCATTCTTATCCAAGGCTACAATTTCTTCATCCATGGCATTTTTCTAGAGATTTCCATACTATGAATCCACTGCCTCCCTGCCAGTTCTAGGATCATCATCAATAATAGAAAAAGAAAAATTTGAATGGAAATCAGATGGAGTATATATTTCCGGTAGCATTCTTTCTCAAACCAATCTCCTCAATATTGGAATATGAGGATCTTCTTCTTCTGATTCTTGTTCTTCTGTAGAGTCTGATTCATCATCCTTTAAATCAAACTCTATTTTCTTTGGTTCTTCCTTACTTGGTAGGACTCCCTATTTAACAACATTCTTCATTTCTCTAAATACCACATCTTGGATATACACAACCTTATTAGTTTATGGGTTCCAAAGATTATAACCTTTGATACCATCTTTATACACAATAAAGATACACTTTTCAGCCTTCTTATCTAGCTTACTCTTGTTTTCCTTTGGAACATGAGCATAAGCCCTGCAACCAAATACCTTGACATGTGTGAGAGAATTTTTCTTACCTGTCCATACCTCTGTGGAGTCTTGTCATCTAGCCTTGATGAGGGTGATTTGTTGACCAGGTAACAAGCAATACCCATTGCCTCTTCCCAGAATTCTTTCACTAACTTGACACCACTAAGCATGCACCTTTCTTTTTCCATCAATGTCTTGTTCATCTTTTCTACAACTCCATTCTGCTGAGGTGTATATGGAGTAGTCGTTTTCCTTTCTATATCACACTTCTTACAAACTTATTCAAATTCATTCTCACAGAACTCTCCACCATTATCTGTCCTCAACACCTTAATTCTTTTTTCTGTTTGATTCTCAACAAGAGCATTAAACTCTTTAAACCTATCAAAGACTTCATATTTCTTCCTGAGGAAATATATCCAAGTATTCCTCGAGAAGTCATCTATAAATGAGACATAGTACATATATTTTCCCAATGATGGGACCGACATAAGTCCAAAAACATCACTGTGAACTAGCTGTAAAATTCCTTCTCCCCTCATTGCACCACAGGGGAATCTTACCTGATTCTGCTTCCCATATACACAATGTTCACATAAATAAAAATCCAGAGAGAAATTAGACATACCTTCAACCATAGCTTCACCATGTAGTAGTCGAAGACCCTTCTCTCTGATATGCCCCAGTCTTTGATGCCACAACATGAACTTTTCTCCAGAGACTGTAGGAGTTCTTTCTTCTTCAACTCCAATCTCAGGAACAATGGAACTATTACACCCATCATTAATAGTGCTTCCTTTCAACTTATATAGGGTTCCAAACCGGTTTTACTTCAACAACACCATTGCTCCTCGAACCATCCTGTAGGTTTCCTTTTCGAATATTGTTTTTACCCCTGCATCATCCATGTTGCTTACAAAAATCAAATTTCTAGCCAAACCTGGGATGTGAAGAACACCAGGCAGTGTTCTAATCCTTCCATCTATGATCCTCAACTTGAATTTTCCTCATCCTATGATTCTGGTTGTCGAATCATCACCTAGGAAAACATTACCTCGATCATACATTTCATATTCACAGAACCACTCCCTGTGGGGAGTAATATGAAAGGATGCACATGATTCAACCAACCATGCCTCATGATCTGCATGTGTGCTTGAAGAAGCCAAGTACACATCCCCTCCTTCTTCCTTGAAGGTATTTTATTTTGTGGAAGGAGATTCTTCATATCCCTTCTTTTTCTCAACTTTGGATCTACACTGCTTCTTGTAGTGCCCTTATTTTCCACATCTCCAACATACCTTTACAAAATTTTTTGGAGATTTAGATTTACCCTTAGACTCATATCTCCTACTTGAGAACTTAGATATATTTATTTCATGGGAGTGTCCTCTTGAAAATAATGCATCTGTGCTATGTCCTTCCATGTTTTTATGTCTCATCTCCTCCGACAACAAGGATGAGACCACTTAATCAAACTTCAAGGCAGTTGTATTACTACCTTGATCTAGATTATTTCTAGCACGAAATGAGAACGAAGATATAATAAAGAAATGCACAAAGATATCACAGATATTCAATAATATAACATAAATATACTAGATATGCAACCATAAACACAGAGATACAGTAATACATGACTTCTATTAATGAAAGAAATGTACAGAGACTGTAAAAATACATAGTGAAAGACTCGCTAGAATGGTGGCAACTTATCTCTAAGAAGAGATGTGACGACTACTCCCATTCACAAGAAGATGATTACAATGAGGCTCTAAAGGCATTTTTACAATAAACAGGAATGCCAAAAACCCTAGACATCCAAAAACCTAACCCTAGGAGATGAAGTGCCAAAAGTCATGTGGGCCCTGTTTGGGTAAGTTAGTACATCAACTTCCCGGGGTCGTAACTTTTGCATACGATCTCCATTTTAGGTGTATGATAGCTCGGTGGAAAGGTATCGTTGAGGAGATTCATTTTGGAGGCTCAATCATACATTTGTCTATCATTGAGAACCTTGATCTCGAAAAACCTTCATTTAGGCCCTCAAAATGGCCACGGAAGTTAAAACCTGCTAAAAATAGTAAATTGCCAAAATTGCCAGAAAAATGTTAGCCAGTTGGAAAAGGTGGGTGGCCACTGATATCCACCTAGATCAATACTCCCTCCTTAGGAAGAAATGGTCTCCATTGCGTTGAGTTCCTGGGGGAGAGGGAAAAGCGTTTGTTGGATCTGCATCTTGGTGAGGTGCTTGTATTGTTGGAGATATCGCGCCACTCAGTTTGTGGAAGTATGTCAAGAACCTGTTGAGGCTGAGGTTGTTCAACAAGTCGAGATACTTGAGAGGACGGTGTGCAGAAGGAATCTTTGTGCTTTACTGCAACCTTGTCAACCTGCTTCTGCTGGATAGAAGGTGCTTGGGGTGAGGCTGTAGTGGTTGCAGTGTCCTTCTGTTCTCCTTTTGAATAGATTGTGAAGAAGCTAAATTTTGCAGTATGAGATACTACCTTGCGACACTTTTTAGGTGGAACAATAGTCGGAACTACCTCTGGTATTCTGTAGATATGACCCCCCAAAGTAACAACGACACTATGGGGTCGAGACTCATAAACAACATGGCACTTCCACATATATGGTTGGCCCAAGAGAACATCATAGACATCCAGTGGGGAAACATCACATAATACCTCATCCTCTAATGGCTGGATGCCATATGACAATCGACATTGTTGGTTGACACAAAGATCTTGTCCTTGGCAAAGCCACCCGATGTTGTATGGCTGCGGGTGTGGTGTTGTCGACAATCCCAACTATTTGATGACCTCTGTTGAGATGAGGTTCTTCTGGCTTCTGCTATCAAAAATAAAATATAGTAGGGTTCCCTTCACCCACATATGTGAATGAAAATGGTGCTCCCCCTCTTCGGGATCTGTTGGTTCTTCTGGTTGAATTACTGCAGTTTCGACAATAGCAGTGGGGTCTGTGTCAATGGTCTATCCTTTACCAGTATTTTCAAAATTGGATTCTGAATCAGGGTTCGGCTCCTTGTCTTTGATCTCGGCCACCAATGATTTTTTTGAGTGACATTCATCGGTGTTGTGCCAGAGGCTTTTGTGGAAATCACACCATTTTTTGGTGTCCTTATTTGTCTTCCTGTGACCCTTATTTTCCTGTGTCTTGGACTAGTTTTCAGGAGACTGTTTGTTAGGGATGTCTTTGTCATACTTTGGTTGTTGCAGATTTACAGATCCAAAATCCCGTTTGTTTCGGTGCTTAAATCTCTGCTCGATTTTAACAACATATCGATAAGAAACACTGAGTGATGAGATGTCCAGAAAATCCATTTCAGTCTGGATGTATATGTGTAGAGCCCCACGGTATTTCAAAACCAAATGTCCCTCAGAGTCTTTGATACCCAGCTTGGTGCACAAGGTATGGAAGGTATTGGTGAACTCTAGAACTGCTTGGCTCCTCTCTTGCCGCAGTGTGGTCCATCTCATGTATTGGTCCTCATAGTTTCCAACAGAGTAATACTGTTCCTTTACCGCATCCACAAAAAAATCCCAAGTGGGATCGGTCCCATATATTCCAGACTCCTCTGTGGAACTTTGCTCCCAGT
>SNQJ01S0003676.1:59089-126054 GCA_010110895.2 Picea sitchensis | reverse complement strand
CCCATATATTCCAGACTCCTCTGTGGAACTTTGCTCCCAGTAAGTTTCCCACCAATGTTTGACATGAGGGATAGATTTAAGGAGTGTGAAGGTGATCTTTTCTTTGTTGGAAAAATTGTGAACAGAGAAACAACCTTCTAGCAGAGTTAACCATTTTTCTAGGGCTTATGCATCTATCTATCCTTCAAATACAGGAATATCAAAATTAACTTGTACCTTGAAAGGCGAGGTGCCTCCAAAGTGGCCGCTTGATGAAGATGCGCCTGATGCTATCGGCAGGGGTTTAAGGATGTGGTCAAAATTCTCCATCATTTCGTTCCTTTTTCATGTGAGAGCTTGCTCAAGCAACAGATTGATAGGATCGGATACTCCATCATTTTTTTTTCTTCTGCCATTGAGGGTTTCTTGGGTGTGCGAGAGCGATTGTCCTCAAGAGAGACAAGCTCGAGACCCAACTTGCTATACTTGAACCTCATCGGCGACATGCACTGAAAAAATGATCAATAAAAACCAGATCTGATACCACTGATCCAGATTATTTTCGGCACGAAATGAGAATGGATATATAATGAAAGAAATGTACAGAGATTGTAAAAATATAGAGTGAAAGACTCGCTAGAATGGTGGCAACTTATCTCTGAGAAGAGATGTGACGGCTACTCGCATTCACAATAAGATGATTACAATGAGGCTTTGAAGGCATTTTTACAATAAAAAGGAATTCCAAAAACCCTAGACATCCAAAAACCTAACCCTAGGAGATGAAGCGCCAAAGGTCATGTGGGCCCCATTTGGGTAAGTTAGTACATCAACTTCCCGGGGTCGTAACTTTTGCATACGATCTCCGTTTTAGGCGTATGATAGCTTGTTGGAAAGGTATTGTCGAGGAGATTCATTTTGCGGGATAAATCATGCCTTAAACTATCATTGAGAACCTCTATATAGAAAACATTCATTTATGCCCTCAAAATGGCCCCAGAAGTTAAAACCAGCTAAAAATAGTGAATTGCCAAAATTGCCAGAAAATTGTTTTGAGCCAGTCGAAAAAGGTGGGTGGCCACCGATATCCACCTGGATCAATTATCCCTCATTAGGAAGCAATGGTATCCATTGCGTTGAGTTCCCAGGGGAGAGGTAAATTCGTTTGATGGATCTGCATCTTGGTGAGGTGCTTGTATTGCTGGAGATATTGTGCTGCTCGGTTTGTGGAAGTATGTAAAGAACATGTTGAGGATGAGTCTGTTCAAAAAGTTGAGATACATGAGAGGACGGTGTGTAGAAGGAATCTTTACGCTTTTCTATAGCCTTGTCGACCTGATTCTGCTAGATACAAGGTGCTTGGGGCGAGGCTGTAGTGGTTGCAATGTCCTTCTGTTCTCCTTTTGAATAGATTGTGAAGAAGCTAAATTTTGCAGTATGAGATACTACCTTGCAGTAATTTTTTGGTGGAACAATACTCAGAACTACCTCTGGTATTCTATAGAGATGACCCCCAAAAGTAACAATGACACTACGGGGTCGAGACTCATAAATAGCATGGCGCTTCCACATATATGGTTGGCCCAAGATAACATCACAGACATCCAGTGGGGCAACATCACATAATACCTCGTCCTTGAAGGGATAGATGCCGTATGACAATCGAAATTGTTGGTTGACACAAATATCTCGTCCCTGGCGAAGCCACCTGATGTTGTATGGATGCGGGTGTGGTGTTGTCGACACTCCCAACTATTTGATGACCTCTGTTGAGATGAGGTTCTTCTGGCTTCCGCTATCAAAAATAAAATACAGCGGGGTCCCCTTCACCCAAATCTGTGAATGAAAAAGGTGCTCCCCATCTTCGGGATCTGTTGGTTCTTCTGGTTGAATTGCTGCGACTGCGACAGTAACAGTGGGGTCTACGTCAATGATATGTCATTTACCAATATTTTTAGAATCAAATTCTGAATCAGGGTTCGGCTCCTTGTCTTTGATCTCGGACACCAATGACTATTTTGAGCGACGTTCATCGATGTTGTGCCGAGGGCTTTTGTGGAAATCACACCATTTTTCGGTGTCCTTCTTTGTCTTCCCGTGACCCTTCTTTTCTTGTGTCTTGGACTGGTTTTTGGGAGAATGTTTGTTAGGGCTGTCTTTGTCATACTTTGGTTGTTGTGGATTTACAGATCCGAAATCCTGTTTGTTTTGGTGCTTAAGTGTCTTCTCTATTTTAACAGCGTATCAATAAGAAACATCGAGTCTGGATGTATCTGTGTAGAGCCCCACGATATTTCAGATCAAATGTCGCACGGAGTCTTTGATACCCATATTGGTGCGCAAGGTATGGAAGGTATTGGTGAACTCTAGAACTGTTTGGCCACTCTCTTTCCGTAGTGTGGTCCATCTCATTTACTGGTCCTCATAGTTTCCAACAGGGTAATACTGTTCCTTTACCGCATCCACAAAAAAATCCCAACTGGGATCGGCCCCATATATTACAGACTCCTTTGTGGAACTTTTCTCCCAGTAAGTTTCCCACCAATGTTTGACACGAGGGATATATTTAAGGAGTGTGAAGGTGATATTTTCTTTTTTGAAAAAATTGTGAACAGAGAAATAACCTTCTAGTAGAGTTAACCATTTTTCTAGGGTTTCTGCATCTATCTATCCTTCAAATATAGGAATATCAAAATTAACTTGTACCTTGAAAGGCGAGGTGCCGCCAAAGTGGTCGCTTGATGAAGATGCACCTGATGCTATCAGCAGGCATTTAAGGATGTGGGAAAAATTCTCCATCATTTCGTCCCTTTGTCACGTGAGAGCTTGCTCAAGCAACATATTGATAGGATCATCTGCTCTGTCATTTTTTTTTTCTTCCGCCTTTGAGGGTTTCTTTGGTGTGTGAGAGCGATTGTCCTCAAGAGAGACAAGCTCGAGACCCAACTTGCTATACTCGAACCTCATCGGGGACATGCATTGAAAAAAATGATCAAAAACAACGTGCTCTGATACCACTGATCCAGATTATTTTCGGCATGAAATGAGAACGGAGATACAATGAAATAAATGTACAGAGACTGTAAAAATACAGAGTGAAAGACTCGCTAGAATGGTGGTAGCTAATCTCTGAGAAGAGATGTGACGGCTACTCGCATTCACAAGAAGATGATTACAATGAGGCTCTGAAGGCCTTTTTACAATAAACAGGAATTCCAAAAACCTAACCCTAGGAGATGAAGCACCAAAAGTCATGTGGGCCTCGTTTGGGTAAGTTAGTACATCAACTTCCCGGGGTCGTAACTTTTGCATACGATCATTGTTTTAGGTGTATGATAGCTCGTTGGAAAGGTATCTTCGAGGAGATTCATTTTGGGGGCTCAATCATGCCTTTGACTATCATTGAGAACCTTGATCTCAAAAAACCTTCATTAAGGCCCTCAAAATGGCCTCAGAAGTTAAAACCTGCTAAAAATAGTAAATTTTCAGAAAATTGTTTTGAGCCAGTCGGAAAAGGTGGGTCGCCACCGATATCCACCTCGATCAATATTCCATCCTTAGGAAGCAATGGTATCCATTGCATTGAGATATCACACTGCTCAGTTTGTGGAAATATGTCAAGAACCTGTTGAGGTTGAGGTTGTTCAACAAGTGGAGATACATGAGAGGACGACGTGTAGAAGGAATCTTTACGCTTTGCTGTAGCCTTGTCGATCTGCTTCTACTAGATAGAAGGTGCTTGGGGAGAGGTTGTTGTGGTTGAAGTGTCCTTCTGTTCTCCTTTTGAACAGATTGTGAAGAAGCTAAATTTTACAGTATGAAATACTACCTTGTGACACTTTTTAGGTGGAACAATAGTTGGAACTATCTCTGGTATTCTGTAGAGATGACCCCCCAAAGTAACAATGACACTACAGGGTCGAGACTCATAAACAACATGGAGCTTACACATATATGGTTGGCCCAATAGAAAATCACAAACATAAGGTGGGGAAACATCACACAATACCTCATCCTTGAAGGGCTGGATGTCGTATGATAATTGACATTGTTGGTTGACACGAATATCTCGTCCTTGGTGAAGCCACCTGATGTTGTATGGTTGCAGGAATGGTGTTGTCTTCAATCCCAACTGTTTGACGACCTCTGTTGAGATGAGGTTCTTCTGGATTCTGCTATCAACAATAAAATACAACGGGTTTCCCTTCACCCACATCTGTGAATGAAAAAGGCGCTCCTCCTCTTCGGGATATGTTGGTTCTTCTGGTTGAATTGCTGCGGTTGCGACAATAGTAGTGGGGTCTTCGTCAATGATCTATCCTTTACCAGTATTTTCAGAATCAGATTCTAAATCAGGGTTCGGCTCCTTGTCTTTGATCTTGGCCACCAATGATTGTTTTGAGCGACATTCATCGGTGTTGTGCCAAGGTATTTTGTGGAAATCGCACCATTTTCTGGTGTCCTTCTTTGTCTTGCCGTGACCCTTCTTTTCCCGTGTCTTGGACTGGTTTTCAGGAGATTGTTTGTTAGGGATGTCTTTGTCATACTTTGGTTGTTGTGGATTTATAGATCTGAAATCCTGTTTGTTCTGGTGCTTAAATTTGTTCTCAATTTTAACAACATATAGATAAGCAACACCGAGTGATGAGATGTCCATAAAATCCATTTCAGTATGGATGTATCTATGTAGAGCCCCATGGTATTTCAGAACCAAATGTCACTCAGAGTCTTTGATACCCAGATTGGTGTGCAAGGTATGGAATCTATTGGTGAAATCCAGAACTGCTTGGCCCCTCTCTTGTCGTAGTGTGGTCCATCTCATGTACTAGTACTCATAGTTGCCAACAGGGTAATACTGTTCCTTTTCTGCATCCAAAAAAAAATCCCAAGTGGGATCGACCCCATATATTCCAGACTCCTCTGTGGAACTTTGCTACCAGTAAGTTTCCCACCAATGTTTGACATGAGGGAGAGATTTAAGGAGTGCGAAGGTGATCTTTTCTTTGTCGGAAAAATTGTGAACATAGAAATAACCTTCTACCAGAGTTAACCATTTTTCTAGGGCTTCTGCATCTATCTATGCTTCAAATACAAGAATATCAAAATTAACTTGTACCTTGAAAGGCGAGGTGCCTCCAAAGTGGTCACTTGATGAATATGTGCCTGATGTTATCGGTAGGAGTTTACGGATGTGGGAAAAATTCTCCATCATTTTGTCCCTTTGTCGCATGAGAGATTGCTCAAGAAACAGATTGATAGGATCGTCTGCTCCATCATTTTTCTTTTCTTCCGCCATTGCGGGTTTCTTGGGTGTGTGAGAGAGATTTTCCTCAAGAGAGACAAACTCGAGACCCAACTTTCTATACTTGGACCTCGTCAGGGACATGCACTGACAAAAATGATCAAGAACAACCTGCTCTGATACCACTGATCCGGATTATTTTCAGCATGAAATGAGAACGAAGATATAATGAAAGAAATGTACAGAGACTGTAAAAATAAAGAGTGAAAGACTCGCTAGAATGGTGGCAGCTTATCTCTGAGAAGAGATGTGATGGCTACTCACATTCACAAGTCATGTGCGCCCCGTTTAAGTAAGTCAGTACATCAACTTCTCGGGGTCGTAACTTTTGCATACGATCTCTGTTTTAGGCTTATGATATCTCATTGGAAAGGTATCGTCGAGGAGATTTATTTTGGGGGCTCAATGATGCCTTTGGATATCATTGAGAACCTTGATCTAAAAAAACCTTCATTTAGGCCCTCAAAATGGCCCCGGAAGTTAAAACCTACTAAAAATAGTAAATTGCCAAAATTGGCAGAAAATTGTTTTGAGATAGTCAAAAAAGGTGGGTGGCCACCGATATCCACCTATATGAATCCTCCATCCTTAGGAAGCAATGGTCTCCATTGTGTTGAGTTCTTGGGGGAGAGGGAAAAGTGTTTGCTTGATCTGCTTCTTGGTGAGGTGCTTGTATTGCTAGAGATAGCGTGCTGCTCAGTTTGTGGAAGTATGTCAAGAACCTGTCAAGGCTGAGGATGTTCAACAAGTCGAGATACATGAGAGGCCGATGTGCAGAAGGAATATTTGTGCTTTGCTGCAGCCTTGTCAAATTTCTTCTGCTGGATAGAAGGTGCTTGGGGCGAGGCTGTAGTGGTTGCAGTGTCCTTCTATTCTCCTTTTGAACAGATTGTGAAGAAGCTAAATTTTGAAGTATGAGATACTACCTTGCGACACTTTTTAGGTGGAACAATAGTCAGAGCTACCTCTAGTATTCTGTAGAGATGACCCCCCAAAGTAATAATGACACTATGGGGTTGAGACTCATAAACAACATGGGGCTTCCACATATATGGTTGGCCCAAGAGAACATCACAGACATCCAGTGGGGCAATATCACATTATACCTTGTCCTTCAAGGGCTAGATGTCGTATGCAATCAACATTGTTGGTTGACACAGAGCTCTCGTCCTTGGCAAAGCCACCCAATGTTGTATGGCTGCAGGTGTGGTGTTGTCGAAAATCCCAATTGTTTGATGACCTCTGCTGAGATGAGGTTCTTCTGGCTTTCTCTATCAACAATAAAATACAACGGGGTCCCTTTCACCCACATCTGTGAATGAAAAAGGAGCTCCCCCTCTTCGAGATTTGTTGGTTCTTCTGGTTGAATTGCCGCGGTTGCGACAATAGCAGTGGGGTCTGTGTCAATGATTTGTCTTTTACTAGTATTTTATGAATCAAATTTTGAATCAGGGTTCAACTCCTTTTCTTTGATCTTGGCCACCAATGATTGTTTTGAGCGACATTCATCGGTGTTGTGCCAGGGGATTTTGTGGAAATTGCACCATTTTCTGGTGTCCTTCTTTGTCTTCCCGTGACCCTTCTTTTCCTGTGTCTTGGACGGGTTATCGGGAGACTGTTTGTTAGGGATGTCTTTGTCATACTTTGGTTGTTGCGGATTTACAGATCCGAAGTCCCGTTTGTTCTGGTGCTTAAATTTCTGCTCGATCTTAACAACATATTGATAAGAAACACCGAGTGATGAGATTTCTAGAAGATCCATTTTAGTCTGGATGTATCTGTGTAGAGCGCCACGGTATCTCAGAACCAAATGTCGCTCGGAATATTTGATACCCATCTTGGTGCGCAAGGTATGGAAGGTATTGGTGAACTCTGGAACTGCTTGGCCCCTCTCTTGCCGTAGTGTGGTCCATCTCATGTACTGGTCCTCATAGTTTCCAATAGGGCAATACTGTTCCTTTACCGCATCCATAAAAAAATCCCAAGTGGGATCGACCCCATATATTCCAAACTCCTTTGTGGAACTTTGCTCCCAGTAAGTTTCTTACCAATGTTTGACATGAGGGAGAGCTTTAAGGAGTGCGAAGGTGATATTTTCTTTGTCAGAAAAATTGTGAACAGAGAAATAACCTTCTAGCAGAGTTAGCCATTTTTCTAGGGCTTGTGCATCTATCTTTCTTTCAAATACAAGAATATCAAAATTAACTGGTACTTTGAAAGGCGAGGTGCCTCCAAAGTGGCTGCTTGATGAAGATGCGTTTGATGCTATCGGGAGGAATTTAAGGATATGGGAAAAATGATCCATCATTTCCTCCCTTTGTCGCTTGAGAGCTTGCTCAAGCAACAAATTAATAGGATTGTCTGCTCTGTCATTTTTCTTTTCTTCTTCCATTGAGGGTTTATTGGATGTGCGAGAACGATTGTCCTCAAGAGAGACAAGATCGAGACCCAATTTGCTATACTCGGACCTCGTCGGGGACATGCACTGAAAAAAATGATCCAGAACAACTTGCTATGATACAACTGATCCAGATTATTTTCGGCATGAAATGAGAACGGAGATATAATGAAAGAAATGTACAGAGACTGTAAAAATATAGAGTGAAAGACTCAATAGAATGGTGGCAGCTTATCTCTGAAAAGAAATGTGACGGCTACTCGCATTTGCAAGAACATGATTACAATGAGGCTCTCAAGGCATTTTTACAATAAACACGAATTCTAAAAACCCTATACATCCAAAAACCTAACCCTAGGATATGAAGCGCCAAAAGTCATGTGGGCCCCATTTGGGTAAGTTAGTACATCAACTTCCTGGAGTCGTAACTTTTGCATACGGTCTCGGTTTTAGGCGTATGATAGCTCGTTGGAAAGTTATCATCGAGGATATTTATTTTGGTGGATCAATCATGACTTTGTCCATGATTAAGAAACTCGATCTCGGAAAACCTTCGTTTAGGCCCTCAAAATGGCCCCGGAAGTTAAAACTTGCTAAAAATAGTAAATTTCCAAAATTGCCAGAAAATTGTTTTGAGCCAGTCGGAAAAGGTGGGTGGCCACCGATATCCACCTGGATAAATCCTCCCTCCTTAGGAAGAAATGGTATTCATTGCGTTGAGTTCCCAGGGGATAGGGAAAATTGTTTGCTGGAAATGCATCTTGGTGAGGTGCTTGTATTGCTGGAGATATCGTGTTGCTCAATTTGTGGAAGTATGTCAAGAACCTGTTGAGGTTGAGGCTATTCAACAAGTTGAAATATATACAAGGACGGTGTGCAAAAGGAATCTTTGCTCTTTGATGCAGCCTTTTTGACTTGCTTCTGCTAGATAGAAGGTGCTTAGGGCGAGGCTGTAGTGGTTGCAGTTTCCTTCTGTTCTCGTTTTGAACAGATTGTGAAGAAGCTAAATTTTGCAGTATGAGATACTACCTTGCGACACTTTTTAGGTGGAACAATAGTCGGAAGTACCTCTAGTATTTTGTAGAGATGAACCCCCAAAGTAACAATGACACTACGGGGTCGAGCCTCATAAGCAACATGGTTCTTCCACATATATGGTTGGCCCAAGAGAACATCACAAACATCCAGTGGGGCAACATCACATAATACCATGTCCTTGAAGGGCTGGATGTCGTATGACAATCGACATTGTTGGTTCACATGGAGATCTCATCCTTGGTGAAGCCACCCAATGTTGTATGGCTGCGGGTGTGGTGTTGTCGACAATCCCAATTGTTTGACGAACTCTGCTGAGATGAGGTTCTTATGGCTTCCACTATCAACAATAAAATACAGTGGGGTCCCCTTCACCCTCAATTGTGAATGAAAAAGGCACTCACCCTCTTCAGTATCTGTTGGTTCTTTTGGTTGAATTGTTGTGGTTACGACAATAGAAATGGCGTCTGCGACAATGATCTGTCCTTTACCATTATTTTCAGAATCGGATTTTGAATCAGGGTTCGACTCCTTGTCTTTGATCTTGGCCACAAATGACTGTTTTGAGCGACATTCATCGGTGTTGTGCCAGGGGATTTTGTGGAAATCACACCATTTTCCGGTGTCCTTCTTTGTCTTCCCGTGACCCTTCTTTTCCTGTGTCTTGGACTAGTTTTTGGGAGACTGTTTGTTAGGGTTATCTTTGTCATACTTTGGTTGTTGCGGATTTATAGATCCAAAATGCCATTTTTTCTGGTGCTTAAATTTTTGCTCGATTTTAACAACATATCGATAAGAAGCACCTAGTGATGAGATGCCCAAAAAATCCATTTCAGTCTGGATGTATCTGAGTAGAGCCCCATGGTATTTCATAACCAAATTTAGCTCGGAGTATTTGATACCGTGCTTGGTGCACAAGGTATGGAAGGTATTGGTGAACTACGAAACTGCTTGGCCCCTCTCTTGCCGAAGTGTTGTCCATTTCATGTACTGGTCATCATAGTTGCCAACAAGGTAATACTGTTGCTTTACCGCATCCAGAAAAAAATTCCCAAGTGGGATCAACCCCATATATTCCAGACTCCTCTATGGAGCTTTGCTCCTAGTAAGTTTCCCACCAATGTTTGACATGAAGGAGAGCTTTAAGGAGTGAGAAGGTGATCCTTTCTTTGTCGGAAAAATTGTGAACAGAGAAATAACTTTCTAGCAGTGTTAACCATTTTTCTAGGGCTTCTGCATCTATCTGTCCTTCAAATATAGGAATATCAAATTTTACTTGTACCTTGAAAGGTGAGGTGGCTCCAAAGTGGCAGCTTCATGAAGATGCACTTGATGCTATCGGTAGGCGTTTAAGGATGTGGGAAAATTTCTCCATGATTTCGTCCCTTTGTCCCGTGAGAGATTTCTCAAGAAATAGATTGATAGGATCATTTGCTCCGTCATTTTAATTTTCTTCCGCCATTGAGGGTTTCTTGGGTGTGCGAGAGCGATTGTCCTCAAGAGAGACAAGATCGAGACCCAACTTTCTATACTTAGACCTCGTCGGGGACATGCACTAAAAAAAATGATCAAGAACAACCTACTCTGATACCACTGATCAAAATTATATTCAGCACAGAATGAGAATGGAGATATAATGAAAGAAATGTACAGAGACTGTAAAAATACATAGTGAAAGACTCGCTAGAATGGTGGAAGCTAATCTCTGAGAAGAGATGTGACAGATACTCGCATTCACAAGAAGATGATTACAATGAGGCTCTGAAGGTCTTTTTACAATAAACAAGAATTCCAAAAACCTAACCCTAGGAGATGAAGCACCAAAAGTCATGTGGGCCCCGTTTGGGTAAGTTAGTACATCAACCTCCTGGGGTCGTAACTTTTGCATACGATCTTCGTTTTAGGTGTATGATAGCTCATTGGAAAGGTATCTTCAAGGATATTCATTTTGGGGGCTCAATTATGCCTTTGACTATCATTGAGAACCTCGATCTCGAAAAACCTTCATAAAGGCCCTCAAAATGGCCTCAGAAGTTAAAACCTTCTAAAAATAGTAAATTGCCAGAAAATTGTTTTGAGCCAGTCGAAAAAGGTGGGTGGCCACTGATATCCACCTGGATGAATCCTCCCTCCTTAGGAAGAAATGGTCTCCATTGTGTTGAGTTCCCAGGGGAGAGGGAAAAGCGTTTGTTAGATCTGCATCTTGGTGAGGTACTTGTATTGCTGGAGATATCGCTCTACTCAGTTTGTGGAAGTATGTCAAGAACCTGTTGAGGCTGAGGTTGTTCAACAAGTGTAGATACATGAGAGGATGGTTTGCAGAAGGAATATTTATGCTTTGCTGCAGCCTTTTCGACTTGCTTCTGTTGGATAGAAGGTGCTTGGGGTGAGGTTGTAGTGGTTGCAGTGTCCTTCTGTTCTCCTTTTGAACAGATTGTGAAGAAGCTAAATTTTGCAGTATGAGATACTACCTTGTGGCACTTTTTAGGTGGAACAATAGTCAGAACTAGCTCTGGTATTCTATAGAGGTCACCCCCCAAAGTAACAATGACACTACGGGGTCGATACTCATAACCAACATGGCGCTTCCACATATATGGTTGGCCCAAGAGAACATCACAGACATGAAGTGGGGCAACATCACACAATACCTCATTCTTGAAGGGCTTGATGCCGTATGACAATCGACATTGTTGGTTGACATAGAGATCTCATCCTTGGCGAAGCCACCCGATGTTGTATGGCTGCGTGTATGGTGTTGTCGACAATCCCATCTGTTTGACGATCTCTGCTGAGATGAGGTTATTTTGGCTTCCACTATCAACAATAAAATATAGTGGGGTCCCCTTCACCCACATCTATGAATGAAAAATGTGCTCCCCCTCTTTGGGATCTGTTGGTTCTTCTGGTTGAATTGCTACTGTTGCGACAATAGCAGTGGGGTCTTCGTCAATGATCTATCCTTTACCAGTATTTTCAGAATCGGATTCTGAATCAAGGTTTGGCTCCTTGCCTTTGATCTCGACCATCAATGATTGTTTTGAGCGACATTCATCGGTGTTGTGATAGGGGATTTTGTGGAAATCGCACCATTTTCCAGTGTCCTTCTTTGTCTTTCTGTGACCCTTCTTTTCCTGTGTCTTGGACTTGTTTTCGGGAGTCTGTTTGTTAGGGTTGTCTTTGTCATACTTTGGTTGTTGCGGATTTACAGATCCAAAATCCTGTTTGTTTTGGTGCTTAAATTTCTGCTCAATTTTAGCAACTTATAGATAAGCAACATCGAGTGATGAGATGTCCATAAAATCCATTTCAGTCTGGATGTATTTGTGTAGAGCCCTACAGTATTTCAGAACCAAATGTCGCTCGAAGTATTTGATACCCAGCTTGGTTTTCTTGGTTTCCAGACTCCTCTGTGGAACTTTGCTCCCAGTAAGTTTCCCACCAATGTTTGACATGAGGGAGAGATTTAAGGAGTGCGAAGGTGATATTTTCTTTGTCAAAAAAATTGTGGACAGAGAAATAACCTTCTAGCAGAGTTAGCCATTTTTCTAGGGCTTCTACATCTATCTTTCCTTCAAATACATGAATATCGAAATTAACTTGTACCTTGAAAGGAGAGGTGCCTCTAAAGTGGCCGCTTGATGAATATGCGCCTGATGCTATCGACAGACGTTTAAGGATGTGGGAAAAATGATCCATCATTTCCTCCCTTTTTCATGTGAGAGCTTGCTCAAGCAACAAATTGATAGGATTGTCTGCTCCGTCATTTTTCTTTTCTTCTGCCATTGAGGGTTTCTTGGGTGTGCGAGAGCGATTGTCCTCAAGAGAGACAAGCTTGAGATCCAACTTTCTATACTTGGACCTCGTCGGGGACATGCAATGAAAAAAATGATCAAGAACAACTTGCTATGATACAACTGATTCAGATTATTTTCGGCATGAAATGAGAACGGAGATATAATGAAGGAAATGTACAGAGACTATAAAAATATAGAGTGAAAGACTCGCTAGAATGGTGGCAGCTTATCTCTGAGAAGAGATGTGATGACTACTCGCATTTGCAAGAAGATCATTACAATGAGGCTCTAAAGGCCTTTTTACAATAAAAAAGAATTCCAAAAACCCTAGACATCCAAAAACCTAACCCTAGGATATGAAGCGCCAAAAGTCATGTGGGCCCCTTTTGGGTAAGTTAGTACATCAACTTCCAGGGGTCGTAACTTTTGCATACGATCTCCGTTTTAGGCGTATGATAGCTTGTTGGAAAGGTATCGTCGAGGATATTTATTTTGGGGGATCAATCAAGACTTTGAATATCATTGAGAAACTTGATTTTGAAAAAACTTCGTTTAGTCCCTCAAAATGGCCCCGGAAGTTAAAACCTGCTAAAAATAGTAAATTTCCAAAATTGTTAGAAAATTTTTTTGAGCCAGTCAAAAAAGGTGGGTGGCCACCAATATCCACCTAGATCAATCCTCCCTACTTAGGAAGCAGTGGTATTCATTGCGTTGAGTTCCCGGGGGAGAGGGAAAAGTGTTTTCTGGAAATGCATCTTAGTGAGGTGCTTGTATTGCTGGAGATATCGCGCTGCTCGGTTTGTGGAAGTATGTCAAGAATCTTTTGAGGTTGGGGTTGTTCAACAAGTTGAGATACATGAGAGGACGGTGTGTAGAAGGAATATTTGTGCTTTGTTGCATCCTTGTCGACTTGCTTCTGCTGGATAGAAGGTGCTTGGGGCGAGGCTGTAGTGGTTGCAGTTTCCTTCTGTTCTCGTTTTGAAAAGATTGTGAATAAGCTAAATTTTGCAGTATGAGATACTACCTTGCGACACTTTTTAGGTGGAACAATAGTCGGAACTACCTCTAGAATTTTGTAGAGATGACCACCCAAAGTAACAATGACACTACGAGGTCGAGCCTCATAAACAACATGGTGCTTCCACATATATGATTGGCCCAAGAGAACATCACAGACATCCAGTGGGGCAACATCACATAATACCATGTCCTTGAAGGGATGCATGCCATATGACAATCGACATTGTTGGTTGACACAGAGATCTCGTCCTTGGCGAAGCCACCCGATGTTGTATGGCTGCAAGTGTGGTCTTGTCGACAATCCCAAATGTTTGACGACCTCTGCTGAGATGAGGTTCTTATGGATTCTACTATCAATAATAAAATACAGTGGGGCCCCCTTCACCCACATTTGTGAATGAAAAAGGCACTCCCCCTCTTGAGGATCTGTTGGTTCTTCTATTTGAATTGTTGCAGTTATGACAATAGCAATGGGGTCTATGACAATGATCTGTCCTTTACTAGTATTTTCATAATCGGATTCTGAATCAGGGTTCGGCTCCTTGTCTTTGATTTCGACCACAAATGACTATTTTGAGTGACATTCATCGGTGTTGTGTGAGGGGATTTTTTGGAAATCGCACCATTTTTCAGTGTCCTTCTTTGTCTTCCTGTGACCCTTCTTTTCCTGTGTCTTGGAATTTTTTTTCAGAGACTATTTGTTAGGGTTGTCTTTGTCATACTTTGGTTGTTGTGGATTTACAGATCCGAAATACCATTTTTTCTGGTGCTTAAATTTTTGCTCGATTTTAACAGCATATCGATAAGCAACACCTAGTGATGAGATGTCCAAAAAATCCATTTCAGTCTGGATGTATCTGTGTAGAGCCCCACGGTATTTCAGAACCAAATGTCGCTCGGAGTCTTTGATACCCAACTTGGTGCGCAAGATATGGAAGGTATTGGTGAACTCCGGAACTACTTGGCCCCTCTCTTGTTGCAGTGTGGTCCATCTCATGTAATGGTCCTCATAGTTGCGAACAGGGTAATACTGTTCCTTTACCGCATCCACAAAAAAATCCCAAGTGGGATCCGCCCCATATATTCCAGACTCCTCTGTGGAACTTTGCTCCCAATAAGTTTCCCACCAATGTTTGACATGAGGGAGAGCTTTAAGGAGTGAGAAGGTGATATTTTATTTGTCGGAAAAATTGTGAACAGAGAAATAACTTTCTAGCAAAGTTAACCATTTTTCTAATGCTTCTGCATCTATCTGTCCTTCAAATACAAGAATATCAAAATTAACTTGTACCTTGAAAGGCGAGGTGCCTCCAAAGTGGTTGCTTCATGAAGATGCGCCTGATGCTATCGGCAGGCGTTTAAGGATGTGGTAAAAATTCTCCATCATTTCATCCCTTTGTCCGGTGAGAGCTTGCTCAAGCAACAAATTGATAGGATCGTTTGCTCCGTCATTTTTATTTTCTTCCACCATTGAGGGTTTCTTGGGTATGCCAGAGTGATTGTCCTCAAGAGAGACAAGATCGAGACCCAATTTGCTATACTTGGACCTTGTCGGGGACATGCACTGAAAAAAACAATCAAGAACAGCCTTCTCTGATACCACTGATCCGGATTATTTTCGGCACGAAATGAGAACGGAGATATAATGAAAGAAATGTATAGAGACTGTAAAAATACAGAGTGAAAGACTCGCTAGAATGGTGCCAACTTATCTCTGAGAAGAGATGTGACGGCTACTCGCATTCGAAAGAAGATGATTACAATGAGGCTCTTAAGGAATTTTTACAATAAACAGGAATTCCAAAAAGCCTAGACATCCAAAAACCTAACCCTAGGAGATGAAGCTCCAAAAGTCAAGTGGGCCCCGTTTAGGTAAGTTAGTACATCAACTTTCCGGGGTAGTAACTTTTGCATATGATCTTCCTTTTAGGCGTATGATAGCTCATTGGAAAGGTATTGTCGAGGAGATTTATTTTGGGGGCTCAATCATGCATTCGACTATCACTGAGAACCTCTATCTCGAAAAACCTTCATTTAGGCCCTCAAAATGGCCTCAGAAGTTAAAACCAACTAAAAATAGTAAATTGCCAAAATTGCTAGAAAATTGTTTTGAGCCAGTCGAAAAATGTGGGTGGCCACCAATATCTACCTGTATCAATCCTCCCTCCTTAGGAAGTAATTTTCTTCATTGCGTTGAGTTCCCGGGGGATAGGGAAAAGCGTTTGTTGGATCTACATCTTGGTAAGGTGCTTGTATTATTGGAGATATCGTGCTGCTCAGTTTGTGGAAGTATTTCAAGAACCCGTTGAGGCTGAGGCTGTTCAACAAGTCGAGATACATGAGAGGACGGTGTGAAAAAGGAATCTTTGTGCTTTTCTACAACCTTTTCGACCTGCTTCTGCTGGATAGAAGGTGCTTGGGGTGAGGCTGTAGTGGTTGTAGTGTCCTTCTGTTCTCCTTTTGAATAGATTGTGAAGAAGCTAAATTTTGCAGTATGAGATACTACCTTTCAACACCTTTTAGGTGGAACAATAGTCGGAGCTACCTCTGGTATTTTGTAAAGATGACCCCCCAAAGTAACAATGACACTACGGGGTCGAGACTCATAAACAACATGATGCTTACACATATATGGTTGGCCTAATAGAACATCACAGACATCTAGTGGGGAAACATCACATAATACCTTTTCCTTGAAGGGCTAGATGTTGTATGGCAATCGACTTTGTTGGTTGACACAAAGATCTCATCCTTGGCTAAGCCACACAAGGATGTGGGAAAAATTCTCCATCATTTCGTCCCTTTGTCGTGTGAGAGCTTGCTCAAGCAACAGATTGATAGGATCGTCTACTCTATCATTGTTATTTTATTCCGCCATCGAGGGTTGCTTGGGTGTGCAAGAGCGATTGTCCTCAAGTGAGACAAACTTGAGACACAACTTGCTATACTCGGACCTTGTCGGGGACATGCACTGAAAAAAATGATCAAGAATAGCCTGCTCTGATACCACTGATCTGGATTAATTTCGACATGAAATGAGAACAGAGATATAATGAAATAAATGTACAGAGACTGTAAAAATACAGAGTGAAAGACTCGCTAGAATGGTGGCAACTTATCTCTGAGAAGAGATGTTATGGCTACTCGCTTTCGCAAGAAGATGATTACAATGAGGCTCTGAAGGCCTTTTTAAAATAAACAGGAATGTCAAAAACCCTATACATCCAAAAACCTAACCCTAGGAGATGAAGCACCAAAAGTCATGTGGGCCCCGTTTGGGTAAGTTAGTACATCAACTTCCCGAAGTTGTAACTGTTGCTTATGATCTTCGTTTTAGGTGTATGATAGCTCGTTGGAAAGGTATCTTCGAGGAGATTTATTTTGGGGGCTCAATCATGACTTTGTCAATAATTGAGAACCTCTATCTCAAAAAACCTTCATTTATGCTCTCAAAATGTCCCCAGAAGTTAAAACCTGCTAAAAATAGTAAATTGCCAAAATTGCCAGAAAATTGTTATGAGCTAGTCGAAAAAGGTGGGTGGCCACTGATATCCACTTGGATGAATCCTACCTCCTTAGGAAGCAATGATTTCCATTGTGTTGAGTTCCTGGGGGAGAGGGAAAAGCGTTTGCTGGATCTGCGTCTTGGTGAGGTGCTTGTATTGCTAGAGATATCGCGCTGCTCAGTTTGTGGAAGTATGTCAAGAACCTGTTGAGGTTGAGGATGTTCAACAAGTCGAGATACATGAAAGGAAAATGTGAAAAATGAATATTTTCACTTTGATGCAGCCTTGTCAATCTGATTCTGCTGGATAGAAGGTGCTTGGGGCGAGGCTGTAGTGGTTGCAGTGTCCTGTTTTCCTTTTGAACAGATTGTGAAGAAGCTAAATTTTGCAGTATGAGATACTACATTGCGACACTTTTTAGGTGGAACAATAGTCGGATCTACCTCTGGTATTATGTAGAGATGACCCCTCAAAGTAACAATGACACTACAGGGTCAAGACTCATAAACAACATGGCCCTTCCACATATATGGTTGGCACAAGAGAACATCACAAACATCTAGTGGCGCAATAACACATAATACCTTGTCCTTGAAGGGCTAGATACCATATGACAATCGAAATTATTGGTTGACATGGATCTCTCGTCCTTGGGGAAGCCACCCGATGTTGTATGGCTGCAGGTGTGATGTTGTTGACAATACCAACTGTTTGACGACCTCTGTTGAGATGAGGTTCTTCTGGCTTCCACTATCAACAATAAAATACAGTGGGGTCCCCTTCACCCACATCTGTGAATGAAAAAGGTGCCCCCCTCTTCAAGATCTGTTGGTTCTTTTGTTTGAATTACTGCGGTTGCAACAATAGCAGTGGGGTTTGCATCAATGATCTGTCCTTTACCAGTATTTTCAGAATCAGATTCTGAATCAGGGTTCAACTCCTTGTCTTTGATCTCGACCACCAATGATTGTTTTGAGCGACATTCATCGGTGTTGTGCCAGGGGATTTTGTGGAAATCTCACCATTTTTCGGTGTCCTTCTTTGTCTTCTCGTGACCCTTCTTTTCTTGTGTCTTGGACTGGTTTTCGAGAGACTATTTGTTAGGGTTGTCTTTGTCATTTTTTGGTTGTTGCGGATTTACAAAGCTGAAATCACGTTTGTTTTGGTGCTTAAATTTCTGCTCGATTTTAACAGCATATCGATAAGCAACACCGAGTGATGAGATGTCTAGAAAATCCATTTCAGTTTGGATGTATCTGTGTAGAGCCCCACGGTATTTCAGAACCAAATTTCTATCAGAGTCTTTGATACCCAGCTTGGTGCGCAAGGCATGGAAGGTATTGGTGAACTCCAGAACTGCTTGGCTCCTCTCTTGCCACAATGTGGTCCATCTCATGTACTGGTCCTCATAGTTTCCAATAGGGTAATACTGTTCCTTTACTGCATCCACACAAAAGATCCCAAGTGGGATCGACCCCATATATTCCAGACTCCTCTGTTGAACTTTGCTCCCAGTAAGTTTCCCACCAATGTTTGACATGAGGGAGAACTTTAAGGAGTGTAAAGGTGATCTTTTATTTGTCAAAAAAATTGTGAACAGAGAAATAACCTTCTAGCAGAGTTAACCATTTTTCTAGGGCTTCTTCATCTATCTATCCTTCAAATACAAGAATATCAAAATTAACTTGTACCTGGAAAGACGAGGTGCCTCCAAAGTGGTCGCTTGATGAAGATGCACTTGATGCTATCGGCAGACGTTTAAGGATGTGGGAAAAATTCTCCATCATTTCCTCCCTTTGTTGCGTGAGAGCTTTCTCAAGCAACAAATTGATAGGATCGTCTGCTTCGTCATTTTTCTTTTCTTCCACCATTGAGGGTTTCTTGGGTGTGCGAGAGCGATTGTCCTCAAGAGAGATAAGATTGAGACCCAACTTGATATACTCGGACCTCGTCGGGGACATGCACTGAAAAAAATGATCAAGAATAGCCTGCTCTGATACCACTGATCTGGATTATTTTTGGCATGAAATGAGAACGAAGATATAATGAAATAAATATACAGAGACTGTAAAAATATAGAGTGAAAGACTTGCTAGAATGGTGGTGCCTTATCTCTAAGAAGAGATGTGACGGCTACTCGCATTCGCAAGAAGATGATTACAATGAGGCTCTGAAGGAATTTTTACAATAAACAGGAATTCCAAAAACCCTAGACATCCAAAAACCTAACCCTAGGAGATGAAGTGCCAAAAGTTATGTGGGCCCCATTTGGGTAAGTTAGTACATCAACTTCCCGGGGTCGTAACGTTTGCATACGATCTTTGTTTTAGGCATATGATAGCTCGTTGGAAAGGTATCTTCAAGGAGATTCATTTTGGGGGCTCAATCATGCCTTCGGCTATCATTGAGAACCTATATATCGAGAAACCTTCATTTAGGACCTCAAAATGGCCCTGGAAGTTAAAACCTACTAGAAATAGTAAATTTCCAAAATTGCCAGAAAATTGTTTTGAGCCAGTCGGAAAAGGTGGGTGGCCACCTATATCCACCTGGATCAATCCTCCCTCCTTAGGAAGAATTGGTCTCCATTGTGTTGAGTTCTTGAGGGAGAGGGAAAAGAATTTACTGTATCTGCATCTTGGTAAGGTTCTTGTATTATTGGAGATATCATGTTGCTCAGTTTGTGGAAGTATGTCAAGAACCTGTTGAGGCTGAGGCTGTTCAACAAGTCAAGATACATGAGAGTATGATGTGCAGAAGGAATCTTTGCGCTTTGCTGCAGCCTTGTCGACTTGCTTCTGAGGACGGTGTGTAGAAGAAGATATATTTTACAGTATAAGATACTACTTTGCGACACTTTTTAGGTGGAACAATAGTCGAAACTACCTCTGGTATTCTGTAGAGATGACCCCCGAAAGTAACAATGACACTACAGGGTCGAGACTCATAAACAACATGGTTCTTCCACATATATGGTTGGCCCAAGAGAACATCACAGACATCCAGTGGGGCAACATCTACCTCGTCCTTGAAGGGATTCATGCCGTATGACAATCAACATTGTTCTTTGACACAGAGATCTCATCCTTGGCGAAGCCACCCGATGTTGTATGGTTGCGGGTGTGGTGTTGTTGAC
This sequence comes from Picea sitchensis, assembly GCA_010110895.2. Classification (NCBI taxonomy): domain Eukaryota; kingdom Viridiplantae; phylum Streptophyta; class Pinopsida; order Pinales; family Pinaceae; genus Picea; species Picea sitchensis. The sequence continues at coordinate 105,881 of SNQJ01S0003676.1, read as the reverse complement.
AATCCCAACTATTTGATGACCTCTGATGAGATGAGGTTCTTCTAGCTTCCGCTATCAACAATAAAATACAATAGGGTCCCCTTCACCCACATCTGTGAATGAAAAAATAGCTCCCCCTCTTCGAGATCTGTTGTTTCTTCTGGTTGAATTGTTGCGGTTGGGATAATAGTAGTGGGGTCTGCGTCAATGATCTGTCCTTTACCAATATTTTCAGATTCAGATTCTGAATCAATTTTTGGCTCCTTGTCTTTGATCTCGGCCACCAATGACTGTTTTGAGTGACATTCATCGGTGTTGTGCCAGGGTATTTTGTTGAAATCGCACCATTTTCCGATGTCCTTCTTTGTCTTCCCGTGACCCTTATTTTCCTGTGTCTTGGACTAGTTTTCGGGAGAATGTTTGTTAGGTTTGTCTTTGTCATACTTTGGTTGTTGCGGATTTACAGATCCGAAATCCCATTTGTTCTAGTGCTTAAATTTCTGCTCGATTTTAACATCATATCGATAAGCAACACCGAGTGATGAGATGTCCAGAAAATCCATTTCAGTCTGGATGTATCTGTGTAGAGCCCCATGGTATTTCAGAACCAAATTTCGCTCGGAGTTTTTGATACCCAGCTTGGTGCGCAAGGTATGGAAGTTATTGGTGAACTCTGGAACTGTTTGGCCCCTCTCTTTCCGCAGTGTGGTCCATCTCATGTACTGGTCCTCATTTTTTCCAACAGGGTAATACTGTTCCTTTACCACAACCACAAAAAAATCCCAAGTGGGATCGGCCCCATATATTCCATACTTCTTTGTGGAACTTTTCTCCCAGTAAGTTTCCCACCAATGTTTGACATGAGGGAGAGATTTAGGGAGTGCAAAGGTGATATTTTCTTTGTCGAACAAATTGTGAATAGAGAAATAACCTTCTAGCAGAGTTAACCATTATTCCAGGGCTTCTGCATCTATCTATCTTTCAAATACAGAATTATCAAAATTAACTTGTACCTTGAAAGGCGAGGTACCTCCAAAGTGGTCGTTTGATGAAGATGCACCTGATACTATCGGCAAGCATTTAAGGATGTGGGAAAAATTCTCCATCATTCCGTCCCTTTGCCGCATGAGAGCTTTCTCAAGCAACAAATTGATAGGATCGTCTGCTCTGTCATTTTTTTTTCTTCCACCATTGAGGGTTTCTTCGGTGTGCGAGAGCGATTGTCCTCAAGAGAGACAAGCTCGAGACCCAACTTGCTATACTCGGACCTCGTCAGGGAAATGCACTAAAAAAAATGATCAAGAACAACCTACTCTGATACCACTGATCCAAATTATTTTTGGCACGAAATGAGAATGAAGATAGAATGAAAGAAATGTAAAGAGACTGTAAAAATATAGAGTGAAAGACTCGCTAGAATGGTGGCATCTTATCTCTGAGAAGAGATGTGATGGCTACTCGCATTCACAAGAAGATGATTACAATGAGGCTCTGAAGGCCTTTTTACAATAAATAGGAATTCCACAAACCCTAGACATCCAAAAACCTAACCCTAAGAGATGAAGCGCCAAAAGTTATGTGGGCCCCGTTTGGGTAAGTTAATACATCAACTTCCCAAGGTCGTAACTTTTGCATACGATCTTCGTTTTAGGCGTATGATAGCTCGTTGGAAAGGTATCATCGAGGAGATTCATTTTGGGGGCTCAATAATGTGTTTGGATATCATTTAGAACCTCTATCTCAAAAAACCTTCATTTAGGCCCTCAAAATGGACCCGAAAGTTACAATCTGCTAAAAATATTAAATTGCCAAAATTGCCAGAAATTTGTTTTGAGGTAGTCGGAAAAGGTGGGTGGACACCGATATCCACCTGGATAATTCCTCCCTCCTTAGGAAACAATGGTCTCCATTGCATTGAGTTCCCAGGGGAGAGGGAAAAGCGTTTTCTTAATCTGCATCTTGGTGAGGTGCTTGTATTGTTGGAGATATCGCGTTGCTCAGTTTGTGGAGGTATGTCAAGAAACTGTTGAGGCTTAGGCTGTTCAACAAGTGAAGATACATGAGAGGATGGTGTGCAGAAGGAATATTTACAGTTTGATGCAGCCTTGTCGACCTGCTTCTGCTGGATAGAAGGTGCTTGGGGTGAGGCTGTAGTGATTGCAGTGTCCTTCTGTTCTCCTTTTGAACAAATTGTGAAGAAGCTAAATTTTGCAGTATGAGATACTACCTTGCGGCACTTTTTAGGTGGAACAATAGTCAGAGCTACCTCTGGTATTCTCTAGAGATGACCCCCCAAAGTAACAATGAGACTACGAGGTCGAGACTCATAAACATCATGGTGCTTCCACATATATTGTTGGCCCAAGAGAGCATCACAAACATCCAGTGGGGAAACATCACATAATAACTCATCCTTGAAGGGATAGATGTCATATGACAATCGACATTGTTGGTTGATGCAAAGATCTCGTCCTTGGCTAAGCCACCCGATGTTGTATGGCTGCGGGTGTGGTGTTGTCAACAATTCCAACGGTTTGACGACCTCTACTGAGGTGAGGTTGTTTTGGTTTCTGCTATCAACAATAAAATACAGCGAGGTCCCCTTCACCCACATCTGTGAATGAAAAAGGCTCTCCCCCTCTTCGGGATCTATTGGTTCTTCTGGTTGAATTGCTGCGATTGCGACAATAACAGTGGGGTCTGCATCAATGATCTGTCCTTTACCGGTATTTTCAGAATCAGATTCTGAATAAGGGTTTGGCTCCTTGTCTTTGATCTCGACCGCTAATGATTATTTTGAGCGACATTCATCAGTGTTGTGCCCGGGGATTTTGTGGAAATCGTACCATTTTCTAGTGTCCTTCTTTGTCTTCCTGTGACCCTTCTTTTCCTGTGTGTTGGAATGGTTTTCGGAAGACTGTTTGTTAGGTATATCTTTGTCATACTTTGGTTGTTGTGGATTTACAGATCCGAAATCCAATTTGTTCTAGTGCTTAAATTTCTGCTCGATTTCAACAACATATCGATAAGAAGCACCGAGTGATGAGATGTCCAGAAAATCCATTTCAATCTCGATGTCGCTCGGAGTCTTTGATACCCAACTTGGTGCGCAAGGTATGGAAGGTTTTGGTGAACTCCAAAACTTGTTGGCCCCTCTCTTCCCGCAGTGTGGTCCATCTCATGTACTGGTCCTCATAGTTGTCAATAGGGTAATATTGTTCCTTTACCACAGCCACAAAAAAATCCCAAGTGGGATTGGCCCCATATATTCCAGACTCCTCTGTGGAACTTTGATCCCAGTAAGTTTCCCACCAATGTTTGACATGAGGGAGAGCTTTAAGGAGTGCGAAGGTGATATTTTCTTTGTTGAAGAAATTGTGAACAGAGAAATAACCTTCTAGCAGAGTTAACCATTTTTCTAGGGCTTCTACATCTATCTGTCCTTCAAATACAGGAATATCAAAATTAACTTGTACCTTGAAAGGCGAGGTGCCTCCAAAGTGGTCGCTTGATGAAGATGTGCCTGATGCTATCGGCATGCATTTAAGGATGTGGGAAAAATTATCCATCATTTCCTCCCTTTGTCGCATGAGAGATTGCTCAAGAAATAGATTGATAGGATCGTCTGCTCCGTCATTTTTCTTTTCTTCCGCCATTGAGGGTTTCTTTGGTGTGTGAGAGCAATTTTCCTCAAGAGAGACAAGCTCGAGACCCAAATTGCTATACTCAAACCTCGTCGGGGACATGCACTAAAAAAAACGATCAAGAACAGCCTGCTCTGATACCACTAATCTGGATTATTTTGGACACGAAATGAGAATGGAGATATAATTAAATAAATGTACAGAGACTGTAAAAATACAGAGTGAAAGACTCACTAGAATGGTGGTAGCTTATGTCTGAGAAGAGATGTGATGGATACTTGCATTCGCAATAAGATGATTACAATGAGGCTCTGAAGGCCTTTTTACAATAAACAGGAATGCCAAAAACCCTAGACATCCAAAAACCTAACCCTAGGAGATGAAGCGCAAAAAGTCATGTGGGCCCTATTTGGGTAAGTTAGTACATCAACTTCTCGGGGTCGTAACTTTTGCATACGATCTCCGTTTTAGGCGTATGATAGCTCATTGGAAAGGTATCATTGAGGAGATTAATTATAGAGGATTAATAATGTCATTCTATAAATTTGACATCCTCGATCTTGAAAAACCTTCATTTATGCCCTCAAAATGGCCTTAGACGTTAAAACCTGCTAAAAATAAAAAATTGCCAAAATTGCTAGAAAATTGTTTTGAGCCAGTCAAAAAAGGTGGGTGGCCACTGATATCCACCTGGATCAATCCTCCCTCCTTAGGAAGCAATGGTCTCAATTGCGTTGAGTTCCTTGGCCCGGAGAGGGAAAAACATTTGCTGGATCTGCATCTTGGTGAGGTGCTTGTATTGCTGGAGATATCACGTTGCTCAGTTTGTGGAAGTATGTCAAGAACCTGTTGAGGCTGAGGTTGTTCAACAAGTCGAGATACATGAGAGGACGGTGTGCAGAAGGAATTTGTGTGCTTTGCTGCAGCCTTGTCGACCTGCTTTTGTTGGATAGAAGGTGCTTAGGGCAAGGCTATAGTGATTGCAGTGTCCTTCTGTTCTCCTTTTGAATAGATTGTGAAGAAGCTAAATTTTGGAGTATGAGATACTACCTTGCGACACTTTTTAGGTGGAACAATAGTCAGAACTATCTCTGGTATTCTGTAGAGATGACCACCCAAAGTAACAACGACACTACGGGGTCGAGACTTATAAACAACATGGTGCTTCCATATATATGATTGGCCCAAGAGAACATCAAAGACATCCATTGGGGCATCATCACATAATACCTCATCCTTGAAGGGTTGGATGTCGTATGAAAATCGACATTGTTCGTTGACACAAAGATCTTGTCCTTCATGAAGCCACCCGATGTTGTATGGCTGCGGGTGTGGTGTTGTTGACAATCTCAACTGTTGAGGTTATTCTGGCTTCTTCTATTAGCAATAAAATACAACGGGATCCCCTTCACCCACATATGTGAATGAAAAAGGTGCTCCCCTTCTTTGGGATCTGTTGGTTCTTCTGGTTGAATTGTTGCGGTTGCAACAATAGCAGTGGGGTCTGCGTCAATGATCTATCCTTTAACAATATTTTCAGAATCAGATTCTAAATAAGGGTTCGGCTCCTTGTCTTTGATCTCGGCCACCAATGACTGTTTTGAGCGACATTCATCGGTGTTGTGCTAGGGGATTTTGTGGAAATCACACCATTTTCCGGTGTCCTTCTTTGTCTTCCCGTGACCCTTCTTTTCCTGTGTCTTGGAATGGTTTTTGGGAGACTGTTTGTTAGGTATATCTTTGTCAAAATTTGTTTGTTGCGGATTTATAGATCCGAAATCCCATTTGTTCTTGTGCTTAAATTTCTGCTCAATTTTAACAACATATCGATAAGCAACACCGAGTGATGAGATGTCCAGAAAAGCATTTTCAGTCTGGATGTATCTGTGTAGAGCCCCATGGTATTTCAAAACCAAATGTCGCTCGGAGTCTTTGATACCCAGCTTGGTGCGCAAGGTATGGAAGGTATTTGTGAACTCCGTAACTGCTTGGCCCCTCTCTTGCCGCAATGTGGTCCATCTCATGTACTGGTCCTCATAGTTGCGAATAGGGTAATACTGTTCCTTTACCGCAACCACAAAAAAATCCCAAGTGGGATTAGCCCCATATATTCCAGACTCCTCTGTGGAACTTTCCTCCCAGTAAGTTTCCCACCAATGTTTGACATGAGGGAGAGATTTAAGGAGTGTGAAGGTGATCTTTTCTTTGTCGAACAAATTGTGAACAGAGAAATAACCTTCTAGCAGAGTTAACCATTTTTCTAGGGATTCTACATCTATCTATCCTTCAAATACAGGAATATCAAAATTAACTTGTACCTTGAAAGATGAGGTGCCCCCAAAGTGGTCGCTTGATGAAGATGCGTTTGATGCTATCGACAGGAATTTAAGGATGTGGGAAAAATTCTCCATCATTTCCTCCCTTTGTCATGTGAGAGTTTGCTCAAGAAATAGATTGATAGGATCGTATGCTCTGTCATTTTTCTTTTCTTCCACCATTGAGGGTTTCTTGGGTGTACGAGAGTGATTGTCCTCAAGAGAGACAAGCTCGAGACCCAAATTGCTATACTTGGACCTCGTCGGGGACATGCACTAAAAAAAACGATCAATAACAACCTGCTCTGCTACCACTGATCTGGATTATTTTCGGCACAAAATGAGAACAGAGATATAATGAAAGAAATGTACATATACTGTAAAAATACAGAGTGAAATACTCGCTAGAATGGTGGCAGCTTATCTCTGAGAAGAGATGTGACGGCTACTCACATTCGCAAGAAGATGATTACAATGAGGCTCTGAAGGCCTTTTTACAATAAACAGGAATTCCAAAAACCCTAGACATCCAAAAACCTAACCCTAGGGGATGAAGCACCAAAAGTCATGTGGGCCACGTTTGGGTAACTTAGTAGATCAACTTCGCGGGGTTGCAACTTTTGGATATGATCTCCGCTTTAGGCGTATGATAGCTCGTTGGAAAGGTATCATCGAGGAGATTAATTTTGGGGGATCAATGATTCCTTTGTCTATAATTAAGAGCCTATATATATAAAAAACCTTCATTTAGGCCCTCAAAATGGACCCGAAAGTTAAAACCTGCTAAAAATAGTAAATTGCCAAAATTGTCAGAAAATTGTTTTGAGCCAATCGGAAAAGGTGGGTGGCCACTGATATCCACCTGGATCAATTCTCCCTCCTTAGGAATCAATGGTATCCATTGCGTTGATTTCCCGTGGGAGAGGGAAAAGCGTTTTCTTAATCTGCATCTTGGTGAGGTGCTTGTATTGTTGGAGATATCGCGTTGCTCAGTTTGTGGAAGTATGTCAAGAACCTGTTGAGGCTGAGGCTGAGGCTATTCAACAAGTCGAGATACATGAAAGGATAGTGTGCAGAAGGAATATTTGCGCTTTGATGCAACAATAGTCAGAGCTACCTCTAGTATTCTGTAGAGATGACCCCCAAAAGTAACAATGACACTACGGGGTCGAGACTCATAAACATCATGGTTCTTCCACATATATGGTTGGCCCAAGAGAACATCATAGACATCCATTGGGGAAACATAACATAATACATTGTCCTTGAAGGGATGGATGTCATATGACAATCGACATTATTGGTTGACACGAAGATATCGTCCTTGGCTAAGCCACCTGATGTTTTATGGCTGCGGGTGTGGTGTTGTCGACAATCCCAACTGTTTGACTACCTCTGCTGAGGTGAGGTTCTTCTGGCTTCCGCTATCAACAATAAAATACAGTGAGGTCCCCTTCACCCACATTTGTGAATGAAAAGGGCACTCCCCCTCTTCGGGATCTGTTGGTTCTTCTGGTTGAATTGCTGCGGTTGTGACAATAGCAGTGGGGTCTACGTCAATGATCTATCCGTTATCAGTATTTTTAGAATCGAATTCTGAATTAGGGTTCAGATCCTTGTCTTTGATCTCGTCCACCAATGACTGTTTTGAGCGACATTCATCGATGTTGTGCCAGGGGATTTTGTGGGAATTGCACCATTTTACGGTGTCCTTCTTTGTCTTCCCATGACCCTTCTTTTCCTGTTTCTTGGACTGGTTTTCGGGAGACTGTTTGTTAGGGCTGTCTTTGTCATACTTTGGTTGTTGTGGATTTATAGATCCAAAATTCCATTTGTTCTAGTGCTTAAATTTCTGCTTGATTTTAACAACATATCGATAATAAACACTTAGTGATGAGATGTCTAGAAAATCCATTTCAGTCTGGATGTATCTGTTTAGATCCCCACAGTATTTTAGAACCAAATGTCGCTCAGAGTCTTTGGTACCCAGCTTGGTGCATAAGGTTTGGAAGGTATTGGTGAACTCCGGAACTTCTTGGCCCATCTCTTGCCGCAGTGTGGTCCATCTCATGTACTGGTCCTCATAGTTTCCAATAGGGTAATATTGTTCCTTTACCGCATCCAAATAAAAATCCTAAGTGGGATCGACCCCATATATTCCAGACTCCTCTGTGGAACTTTGATCCCAGTAAGTTTCCCACCAATTTTTGACATGAGGGAGATCTTTAAGGAGTGCGAAGTTGCTCTTTTCTTTTTCAAAAAAAATGTGAACAGAGAAATAAACTTCTAGCTGAGTTAACCATTTTTCTAGGGCCCGCCTAAAGTAACAATGAAACTATGGGGTCGAGACTCATAAACAACATGGTGCTTCAACATATATGGTTGGACCAAGAGAACATCACAAACATCCAGTGGTGCAACATCACATAATACCTCTTCCTTGAAGGGATGGATGCCATATGACAATCGACAATGTTGGTTGACATGGATATCTCATCCTTGGAGAAGCCACCCGATGTTGTATGGTTGTGGGTGTGGCATTGTCGACAATCCCAACTGTTTGACGACCTCTATTGAGATGAGCTTATTCTGGCTTCCACTATCAACAATAAAATACAGCACGGTCCCCTTCACCCACATCTGTGAATGAAAAAGGTGTTCCCCCTCTTTGGGATCTGTTGGTTCTTCTGGTTGAATTGTTGTGGTTGCGACAATAGCAGTGGGGTCTACGTCAATGATCTGTCCTTTACCAGTATTTTCATAATTGGCTTCTGAATCAGGGTTCGACTCCTTGTTTTTTATCTTGGCCACCAATGGTTGTTTTGAGCGACATTCATCGGTGTTGTGCTAGGGGATTTTGTGGAAATCGCACCATTTTTCGGTGTCCTTCTTTGTCTTCCCGTGACCCTTCTTTTCCTGTGTCTTGGACTGGTTTTTAGGAGACTGTTTATTAGGACTGTCTTTGTCATACTTTGGTTGTTGTGGATTTACAGATCCGAAATCCCATTTGTTCTTGTGCTTAAATTTCTTCTCGATTTTAACAACATATCGATAAGCAACACCAAGTGATGAGATGTCCAGAAAATCCATTTCAGACTGGATGTATCTATGTAGATCCCCACGACATTTCAGAACCAAATGTTGCTTGGAGTCTTTGATACCGAGCTTGGTGCGCAAGGTATGGAAGGTATTGGTGAACTCTGGAACTGCTTGGCCCCTCTCTTGCCGCAGTGTGGTCCATCTCATGTACTGGTCCTCGTAGTTTCCAATAGGGTAATACTGTTCCTTTACCGCATCCACAAAAAAATCCCAAGTGGGATTGGCCTCATATATTCCAGACTCCTTTGTGAAACTTTTCTCCCAGTAAGTTTCCCACCAATGTTTGACATGAGGGAGAGCTTTAAGGAGTGCGAAGGTGATATTTTCTTTGTCGAAAAAATTGTGAACAGAGAAATAACCTTCTAGAAGAGTTAACCATTTTTCTAGGGCTTCTGCATCTATTTGTCCTTCAAATACAGGAATGTCCAAATTAACTTGTACCTTGAAAGGCAAGGTGCCTCCAAAGTGGCTGCTTGATGAAGATGCGCCTGATGCTATCGAGAGGTGTTTAAGGATGTGGGAAAAATTCTCCATCATTTCCTCTCTTTGTCGCATGAGAGCTTGCTCAAACAACCTATTGATATGATCATTTTCTCCATCATTTTTCTTTTCTTCCGCCATTGAGGGTTTCTTGGGTGTGTGAGATCAATTGTCCTCAAGAGAGACAAGATCAAGACCCAACTTGCTATACTCAGACCTCGTTGGGGACATGCACTAAAAAAAATGATCAAGAACAGCCTTCTCTAACACCACTGATCTGGATTATTTTTGGCACAAAATGAGAACAAAGATATAATGAAAGAAATGTACAGAGACTGTAAAAATATAGAGTGAAAGACTCGCCAGAATGTTGGCAGCTTATCTATGAGAAGACATGTGACGGCTACTCGCATTCACAAGAAGATGATTACAATGAGGCTCTGAAGGACTTTTTACAATAAACATGAATGCCAAAAACCCTAGACATCCAAAAACCTAACCCTAGGAGATGAAGCGCCAAAATTCATGTGGGCCCCGTTTGGGCAATCTAGTACATCAACTTCCCGGGGTCATAACTTTTGCATACTATCTCCGTTTTAGGCATATGATAGCTCGTTGGAAAGGTATCATTGAGGAGATTCATGTTTGGGGATCAATAATGTATTCATATATCATTGAGAACCTCGATCTCGAAAAACCTTCATTTGGTCCCTCAAAATGGCCCCGGAAGTTAAAACCTGCTAAAAATAGTAAATTGCCAAAATTGCCAAAAAATTGTTTTGAGCCAGTTGGAAAAGGTGAGTGGCCACAAATATCCACCTGGATCAATCCTCCATCCTTGGGAAGTAATGGTCTCCATTGCGTTGAGTTCCTGGGGGAGAAGGAAAAGTGTTTGCTAGATCTGCATCTTGGTGAGGTGCTTGTATTGCTGGAGATATCGCGCTGCTCAGTTTGTGGAAGTATGTCAAGAACCTGTTGAGGCTGAGGATTTTCAACAAGTGGAGATACATGAGAAGACAGTGTGCAAAAGGAATCTTTTCACTTTGCTACAGCCTTGTCAATCGGCTTCTGCTGGATAGAAGGTGCTTGGGGCGAGGCTGTAGTGGTTGCAGTGCCATTCTGTTCTCCTTTTGAACAGATTGTGAAGAAGCTAAATTTTGCAGTATGAGATACTACCTTGTGACACTTTTTAGGTGGAACAATAGTCGAAACTACCTCTAGTATTCTGTAGAGATGACCCCCCAAAGTAACAATGACACTACAAGGTCGAGACTCATAAACAACATGACGTTTCCACATATATGGTTGGTCCAAGAGAACATCACAGACATCCAGTGGGGCAACATCACATAATACCTCATCCTTGAAGGGATGGATGCCATATGACAATCGACATTATTGGTTGACATGGAGATCTCGTCCTTGGTGAAGCCACCCGATGTTGTATGACTGCAGGTGTGTTGTTGTCAACAATCCCAACTGTTTGACGACCTCTGCTAAGATGAGGTTCTTCTGGCTTCCGCTATCAACAATAAAATATAGCGGGGTCCCCTTCATCCACATATATGAATGAAAAAGGTGCTCTCCCTCTTCGGGATCTGTTGGTTCTTCTGGTTGAATTGTTGCAGTTGCGACAATAGGAGTGGAGTCTGCCTCAATGATCTCTCCTTTACTAGTATTTTTAGAATCAGATTCTGAATCAGGGTTTGACTCCTTGTCTTTGATCTCGACCACCAATGACTGTTTTGAGCGACATTCATCAGTGCTGTTCCAGGGGCTTTTGTGGAAATCGCAACATTTCCCGGTGTCCTTCTTTGTCTTCCCGTGACCCTTCTTTACCTATGTCTTGAACTGGTTTTCGGTAGACTGTTTGTTAGGGTTGTCTTTGTCATACTTTGGTTGTTGTGGATTTACAAATCCGAAATCTTGTTTGTTCTGGTGCTTAAATTTCTTCTCGATTTTAACAACATATCAATAAGCATCACCGAGTGATGAGATGCCTAGAAAATCCATTTCATTCTGGATGTATCTGTGTAGAACCCCACGATATTTCAAAACCAAATGTCGCTCGGAGTCTTTGATACCCATCTTGGTGCACAAAGTATGGAAGGTGTTGGTGAACTCCGGAATTTCTTGGCCCCTCTCTTGTTGCAGTGTGGTCCATCTCATGTACTGGTCCTAAAAGTTTCCAACAAGGTAATATTGTTCCTTGGTTGTAGCTTCCTCTGACACATTTAATAATATTGAATCTAAGAGACACAGTCGGATTGTGCTCTTCACCTTCCAATCTAACTTTTTCCAGTCATATGTTGAAGTTCCTGTAGGTGCAGTACCTGGATCCACCGCGATCCACGAATCTTTTTCCACCAACAAATATTCCATCTTGAGCTTTCACAGCTCAAAAATTTACCCATTAAACTTCTTGATCTCCATTTTCAAATTTATTTCCATTTCTTTTCACTTGAAAAATCAATACCACAGATCTCCCATTGTAACAATGCTTATCATAGTCCCGAGCCAAACCCTTGAACACAAAGGCATCCCCCTGAAGCCAAAAAAGATCTGATACCAAATGTAGATTTTGACCTTGTACAATATTTACTACAAACGAATTTCCAGTAAAAGAACAGAAAAGATACAATGGCAAATACACACATTACACAGGGATTTTTGTCCTGGAAACCCAAACCGGGAAAACCAACATGTTCTATATTTATTCATCATGTTACATTGTTTACAATACAATATACATATAGGAGCCACCGACATCCAAAACCCTAACCCAGTGATCTGGAATAGTCAAAAACCCTAATTCCTTAATCGGAAATAGAAAACTATCGACAAAAACCATGTGCCCGAAAAATCGCCCAACAATGGACATGAAAATCAAGGAAAAAATGTGACACATTTCCCGAGGATTTTTTTTTTTATGGGGCATTGCCTCTGAACCCTCACATGGGGGGCCTTGTGGACCCCTCGTGTGCCTGATGCAATGTGCAAAGAATATAACATATACATGGTTAAATGTATATATAATAGGGATTTACCTAATAAGGAGTCCATGAGTAATGGTGGTTAATATGTGTATATAGAGGTCAATATAGTCATTATTGTAGACATGGACATATTAATTGGATATACATATGTAATTGTATTATTTGAAGGATGTTCTCCTAATGTATAAATACTTATTGTCCATCTCATGTGTATTATCAATTTGGGAATTATGTCCATTGTCATATTTTATGTACATTGTGTGGATGTTGGTTTTTTATTCTTTTTACAGTTTTGGAACCATAACATTTTGTATCAAAACAATGATCCTCAATTTTTCTCCTTCAAAAGAGTCATCTCACCATTTTCATTACAACAATTTTTGGGGATATTGGAATTACAGGGTTGGAAAGAGGAAAGAGAAAAGTGTATCTATTCAAATGTTATGAATATAAATCCCTATAATTTTAGAGGTACATTCTATTGTAACCTTGAGATGTTCCCAACTACTTAGGAACTATGCCAAGGCATCTCAAAACCTAGTTTAGGCCATAACATGGTTTTTGGACAAGAGGGGGCTCCCTCATCAAATTCAAGAAATGTGACTAATTACTATCACTAAGCATCAACTCTCAACATCAAGCTCATAATACTAGATTTAAATGATAGAGAAAATGATAAATAGGGTTGAGGATAAAATGATATCAAACTGGAAATAAAGACTATAAATCTCTCAGGCCAAAGATCGTTCCATTGGGCCATAGTCTCATTCAGTAGAGCACAATAGCTGGTAAAGCTAGGGGGAAGAAAAGAGAATAACATTTAATCTTAGACCTAGTAGTGAGTAAGGAAATACTTGTGAGGTTGAAATGAAGAAAAGATGATTTTTTGGGCATTTAAATCAATCCAACAATAGATAAGTGCATGAATTGGGCATAAACCATGAATCCAACAACATAACACTTGTAAAAATAAGTTGCAAGTGTATGGATATGTATCTACTGAATATGAGACGATTATCAAATCAATAAAAACATATATAACAACAGTGGAGGTTGTACCAAATCGCTGTCTCCAAAATACATTGATCTCACTGCAAATTACAAAAATAGAATATAGAATAGAGATGAATTTAAAGAAGCTTAATACATAAAATAGAAAGAGAACAAGACTATACATAAATGAGAAGTGAATTCATGGAGGATTCCTCCAGACTGATAAATTTACAGTCAATAGCCTCCAGGGCTCACTATAAAGGACACAGTCCTCCTTGCTACCAAAATTCATTCCCCCTCTCCTTTTCTTTACATTGAGTCTTTGCTATTTTATACAAATTGTGACCATAGCTGGAATTGGTTATTTGGAGCTATTTTCCAGTTCTCCAAAGTAGAAAATAATATTTGAATTTACAAAAATAGAGAATGTCGTCTAAGGTTGATCTTTGTATTCGATGATTTTTCTATAATGTTTCTTCTAGCTAGCGATTTCTTTGAAAAATGGTGCAACAAGATTCCAACTTTAAATTATCTCAAAATTTCCCTCTTTGTCCTTTAGTTGCTTCATTCTTGAAATATCTATTAAATGGATTTTTCTAATTCATTCAATAATGTCTAGGATTGAAAATAATTTTAGCCTTCCAAACCTCACCAATTAACATATTTTCTAACCAACCATAGACCATCCAGAAAATATTCTCTTTTCTTTCTGTTTGTTTCTCGTTCAGTTGACAAAATTTACTTGATAGAAAATCAAAGGATTGTTAACCAACAATTCTTTTAACTAGGCCATCATGACCACCAGAGAATGAACTCTTTAACCTTTTTTCTTTGTAATCGTCCATTGGGACCGAGACACCATACCACCGAGGCATTGGACCACCACCTACTAGGAAATAAAATCTTAAAACTTTTCCTCTCTGTAACCGACCACTGAGACCACCGAGATAGTGGACCACCACTCACCAAAAGGAACAAACACTTATTTTGTGAAGGAATTTAAGGCTGGTTTGATTGATTTGGAGCCCGGTAAAGATAATGATTCTACTAGGTTTATCCTTTGCTATACAATATTGTATTTCCACGTCGAGGCCATGTCACTGCTACCTTGGCACCACATATATCAAATCCAGGTTGCATCAACACCTTTGAAATTCTTCTTTATTATTTTTTTGGGGGATGAAAGCTAATATTAACCATTGATTCAATTTCAATATTGTGCCCAATTAGAACTGGATTGAAATTTTTTAGGTGATGGGAAATTGGCAAATTTCTCACAAATTTTGTGAGAAATTGAAAGAAATTGATGAAGTCAATGCAGGTTACAACATTAGTCTCCATCTAGGGATTGTGTCTCCCTACAAGGCATTAAATAATTGCAATCCCTATGCCTTCATTCCTTAGAAATCTGAAATTGAATCCACGTTTACTCTCTAAAACATGTAAAATTTGAACTTGTATTCATATCTTATTTTTCATGTACCTGCTCATCTACAATTTGACAACTGTATGTACAAACTGAAATCCAAAACTTCTTTGGCTGCAAAACATAATATGAAAAAGATGCTCGAAAATGAAAAGTAAAGTAAATGGTCAACATGAGCTTTTTTTTTATAATAATTTCCTATTTTAATTAGTTGAGCCAATCTGATTAGGTAAAGTGAAACTTTCAGTGCAACCAACCAGGATATCGACTATTTAAATGAACCTTTCTTTCACCTATAATTTTAAAGTGAAATAAAAGTATGGATAATGGTACCCTAATATGGAAATATGATCCATACTCATAGTAAATTAAAAATGAAAGACTTGAAATTTTTGAAACCTCCAGATAGGATGCTATTGAGTCTTCAAAAACATGAAATATTACTTCCCTTTGATCCCAATAACTAAACTTTTGATATGAAAACTTTGCTTCTTCGATGAGGCTTAATTCTTCCACTGATTTTGGTTCACTAATGACAAGCTTTGTACTCGTAGGAATTAAGAGCAACATTTCCTTTGTTTGAAATTCTTCATCTAAATCACCATATGCATCATACACTGGTCCAACATCATGCTCTTTTGTACATGATTACATAAAAATATGATCTTGTTCATTGCTTTGATCCATGTGTCACTACAAAGAGAATATCTTCTTGCAGAGTTTTTTTTTTTTTTGTTTTTTTCGGTGCGTCTTTATGGTAGATACACATCGGTGTGCACCTAAAACATACCGCACTAGGGGTTAAATGTTAAAACACACC
Organism: Picea sitchensis; assembly: GCA_010110895.2. Classification (NCBI taxonomy): domain Eukaryota; kingdom Viridiplantae; phylum Streptophyta; class Pinopsida; order Pinales; family Pinaceae; genus Picea; species Picea sitchensis. The sequence continues at coordinate 90,129 of SNQJ01S0003676.1, read as the reverse complement.
GTCACTGTTCATAGCAGAGGCAGATGACCGTAGGTTTTTGTGGAGTTTTTTTTCTCGGTGCACCTTTAAGGTATATACACATCAGATGAGTTCATGAACAATACAACAACGGTCTGTCCAAGTTCCAATAGCACTGCCATACTTAATAATAAAATCATATTCACCGAATAAATCACACCAATGTCGTTGAACAATATGCATTGATACGTTCATGAACAATACAACACCGACACGTCCATGTTTCAGTAGCACCGACATACTTTATAATAAAACTACATGCACTGAATAAATCACGACGACCTTGTTGAACAATACACCCTAGTGCGATTCATTGTCAAAAGATACACCGGTATAGGGTAAATAAATAAAAAATACCAAGTTGAGTTTCATTGTTACAATGCATCCCGTGCTTCCAAACTCTCAAAAAAACACCGATGCTCATATTTGTTCCTAAGACGCCCTGTTTTTGGTGCTCTACACCAACTAGGATATCTGCATTGTTGGATTCCACACATTTCCAAATTTTGGAAATTACCATGAATTTTCATTTCCTCTGAACGGTGCAACCATGCCTCCTCGGGGTAGAAGAGACTAGGCAAATTATTTATTACCTTCCTATTTTCATTTTCATCGAATAAAAATTACAATTTATCTTGAATACACAATGAGCACTTCCACAGATGCATATTGTGTTAAATACATAATTAGCACCACCGCCGACACATCCATTTATGTCCTGACCAGTGTTGTTCAATCTAGCACACCATGATACATTACTAAAAACAAAGTAGTGCGACCTTTGGAACGCCCCGACACCGGCACAAAATGGGCTTATACCCACACCGACCCATTACACTTTATTAACCGCATCACTAGCTCAATGATATATAAAATTTAACCTAGAGGTGCACCAAGTTTAATTAACTGTGCCAGGGCGTACACCCAAATAATAACACCTCAACACATCAATGTTCAAATGTACTTCCATACTTTATAAAAAAAAGCACATGCATTGAAAAAATCACACCGGTTCCATTTAACATCACACATCAATAGACTTCACTTAACTAAGGACACCGCTAACATAATGATTTATAAATTTAACGTAGTGGTGCAACCATTGTAATCTAATGCACCGACACAATATACATAAACACATTGGGACATATACTTCCTGAATTTCCATTGCGGGGCTTCTGATTGGATGCCTCGTTCCCAGTGCTCTCTCATTTACAATGCATCGAGGAAAAAAATGATGGTGCTCCACTATTGTTGTGGCATCGATGCGTTAATAACACCTTGCACTGGTCCATTTTATTGTTTCGGTGGATGCCTTGTAACCGGTGCTATCGACAACAAAACACACCATTAAACAAAACATCGGTGCTCTGATAGCATGGTAGCACCGATGCGCTTATATTAACACATCACACCACGTAAGTTCATATACAAAAATTTCAATGCACCGGTAATGTACAGATCATGGCATCAGGACAAATTTTCACAAATTTGCAGTGCAATGTGTCTTATGGTAAGCACCGGTGCATTCTATTAATTGAATGCACCACTAAGTTTTTGAAACACAAATTTCCTCTGTGGTGCATCAAAAAACTAAAACGAACAAGTGATGTGTACTACAACACAACAAACAAAATACATAATAATTTACCATCTTGGTTCGTTTTGTGGGATGTCCCGTCATCGATGTGTTATAATAAAAACGCATTGGTATTAACGCATACAAAGATCAAATGGAGCCTTGGTGTGTTACTTTAAAAGAAAAGCACCGATGCGGTTAAGTAAGTTGTACCGAGCAAAACAGTTTAAAAATTGTCATTCTGACACACATATTTTAGAATGCGCCCATTAACAGTGCGTCATGAAAAGACAACGCACCGGTTAAAATCATCTGGTGGATGAACTAACATAGAGAGTCAGTGCGTTTAATATAACCCAACACATCGTATGGTTTAACACCAACACTTAATCGGTTTGCTATATATCACAACACATCGCTATAGATATCGGTGCTCGATTAACAATGACACAATAATGTGTTATATTTAAAAAATTTCTAATATGTTCCTTACGAATGATAAGGAGCACCAGGCGTGGTGCATATGTATTTGTTAATAGAACCACTTACTTTTTCACTTTTTTTTTTTTATAAACGAAAACTATTTTCAGTTTTTGATAAATACAAATTAGTTATATATGTTTGTGTTTTATATTTTAAATTCATTTTATATATATATATGTTCCTAAAAATGATTTTATGTGAATTATATATGATGACAACGTCGAGCATAGTATCAATAATAACAACAGTAACAGCCAAAATAGAAAAAAATTAATTCACAATCTACATACGCAAACCTCCATGGTTAAATTTTGTGGAGGTTTTGCTTTGTGGAGGAAAAAACAAAGGTCACTCTTCGATGCCTCTCATAATTTAGCACATGGAATTAATCCTCTGCCATGTATTTATTTCTTTGTCTCGCATCTCCTCCTACACAGGCTACTTGAATTTATCCAATATGTCATCCTCATCATTCCTGTAGCCATAATCTGAATTGACGTCAATTCACTTGTATATCACATACCTACACCTCCTCTTCTTCACCTTGAGGGGGCTTATAAAATAACTATTTAAGCATGGGGAGTAATTTTGTGGCCCCAAAGTGTCTGTAATCGGGGCCCTTTCCTATGGCACCAATCACATCAACTTCATTCCCTTCCAAGTCCATCATCTTGGCCCCTGCTTTGACATAATTAGAACTACCAAGCTCTACGATTGAAGCTTCTCGGTGCCCCCTTGCCATGTTCAACAAGAAAATACCCCAGTGGATGTCTTAATTATAACACTGTGTCATCCTCAATATTGACCTAAGTTCTATATTGTATATTTAATATAAGTTAAGAAGCACATTTGGAAAAACAACCGATAATCCATAAGATTTGTGAGCATGTCTTATCGCTAAATATTAAGTATTTCCTTGGCCTCTCCTTGCTCCTCCATGATATCCTCACCCGTGTACTTACTAAGAAGTTCATCAGGTTTATTCTTCTCCACAACCATGCGCTCGATCGCTTTCTCATCCAGAAGGGGAACATGGGCAACAAAATCTCATTCTCTCTACTGTTGGTTTCCCTTGTCTTTCTCTCCCATTTCCTCCACCACATCATCGTCTTCCTAAAATAGGACCGACTTGATGGCAATGGCATCCTTTCTCTTGATCATCAACCTGGCCTACCTCTATATAGACTTTATCCTTTTCCACTCCCTCAGTTCTATGGTCCACATCTCCTCCTCCATGGGCCGCTCGACTTTCTCCAAGATATCATTCTCATCATTGTTGTCGCCATAATAGCTGACGTCAATTTTATTGTAGATCACATATATAGACCTCCTCTTCTTCACCTTGCGAGGCTTATCAAATATTTATTTGACATCGGGTAGGAATTTCCCAGCCCCACTTGTGCAATTGGTTGTTGGAATATTGTAACATGCCATCTTCTAGCAATCAATTATACAAGTGCAATTGAGAAATTCCACCCTGGCTTCAAAGAGCTATTCAATAAGCCCCCTGAGGTAAAGAAGAGAAGGTATAGGTATGTGATGTATTTTGGAATTACTTCACACACACCTAGGATTTATTTTTCCTAAGGTTTTTCCTTGTTTATTAGTCATAATTAGTCATTATCCAGTCTCCTATATTTTAGGAGAGAATATTCCACCTGGAGATTATTCTATTTCAATTGACACTTAAGTTTGACTAGTTGAGTTGAGTTTAGATGATGCATTGGTTTTGTCACCATGAAACATTGGGATAATCACCATGCTAATGCACACTTGCCTTGGGATCATTACCATACTGGTGCATTACCCTTGATTCCTTTATCTACTACTCACTACACTCTGTTCAGTCGATTAAATGAAGACTAGTTAACTCAGCTAGGTGGTAGTTCACTCCCGTAACTTTCTAAGAGACTAGACTAGGTGGAGGTTCACTCCCATAACTATTGGTGTGTGTCCATATCACTCTAGACCACCACTATGGCACATTAGTTCTCCTCTAGTGCACATTCATTGATTTATACAAAGTATATCATGTGTAAATTATTCATTATTCATAACGGTTAATGATAATTCTTCCATTCTTTCTCTCCTTCTTCTTCTTTCTCAATTTATCTCTGAAAATGCGTGTAGTATTTTGTAGCTATATATATTCTGTGTAGGTTCAACACATTTACATGGTATCAGAGCCAATAGAATGCTAAGAAAAATCTACACCGAAATTGTTTGCAGGTACAAAAGATTGAAGACATCGGAAAGATGGATTTCCAAAAAGAATTCATTCTTACACCTTACAACTACTTTTCATGGAAGGAGAGAATAATGATTCATCTCCAAACTAGAGGACTGTACAGGTTAACCTTGAATATAGATACATAACCAACATCAACCATAGAAAAATCCAGATACTTAAATCAGATGGATGAAGCACTTAGAACGATTTGTAGTCTTATTTCTCCCGATGTCCTTTTTCACATATCTTCCTGTAAGACTCTCAATGAAGCCTGGACCACCTTGGAAGGGATTTTTGGAAAAAAGGATGATATGAGGGGACACATTCTATATCTGGAACTTCTCACATTGGATCCAAAAAGATTTGACAATATCCAAGATTTCTTTACAAAATTCAAGGATTTATTGTCACAACTCAAAGCTTGCGGGGTTGATAAATATAAGGAGGAGAAACAAATGGTTCTCACCATTCTCTCCAAACTTGTTCCTAAATTATCTGTATTCGTATGCACATTCTATTATTTCAGATTTGCCTCTGGAGCCACCTAGAAGATGCCTTCTCTTGAGGACTTTATCAAATCCCTGACACAAGAGAAAACCAAGCTCATCAACATGGGAAAAATCAAAGGCCCAAAGGCTCATGCACTTAATTTTCAATATGGAAGCCACCAATATCAGAAATCTAAAGTAAAATACAAAGTGAAAGCTCATGCACATCTGAAGAAGGAAGGGTACACAAAACCCTTCACCGGTGCCTTCAAATACAAAGGGGGAAAGGGAAGAAAATGGGAGAAATGCACGTACTGTCACAAAGGATTCCATCCAGAATCCACATGCATGAAAAAAAAATAGATCTAATGTCTAAAATACTTAAGCAAAACAACCTTGGATATTACATCCCCAAGGGTGCCAAGGAGAAGAAGCCAGAAGAATTGAATCCCAAGAAAGGAAATTCTAGCCATGCCTTGATTTCCATAAACTCCTCTCTCGATGCTTGGATCGTAGATTCAAGAGCATCACATCACATGGCTTCCTCAAAAGAAGTATATTATTCATTGGAAGCATGCAAAGATCCTCCTATTGTGATGGGGGACAACTCTTCTGTTGAAGTCACCAACAAAGGAAGGATTGAACTCACCAAAGGAAGCTTCGAGAATGTGCTCCATGTTCCCAAACTTTCCATCAACCTTCTCTCCATGTATTAGATGATGAATTTCGACACTAGAAATAAATTCATATTCAAACCAAATTCTGTGGACATCTATGACATGCAAACCAACTCCAGGGTTGCAATCGGTGAGGTAAATCATCAGTCTAGATTGTATACATTTTCTTAATTCATTGAACCTGATTCTACTTTACTGCTTACTCATGCTGATGAAAGTAGTAGGATATGGCACGAAAGGTTTGGACATTTGAATTTCATATACATGAAACAACATAGAAATAAAATATTGGTTGATGGTCCAACAAACATCCATTTCTCCAAGGGATTATGTGAGGGATGTGTTCTCGAAAAACACCCTCAAGATAAATTCGACAAAGGAAAGTCTCAGAGCACTTATGTGCCTTTAGATCTGATCCATAGTGGCCTTATGGGTCCTTTTCTGCATCCATATATCATCAAAGGGAGGTTTGTTCTCATTTTTGTTGATGATTTCTCACGTTTTACATGGATTTACTTTCTCAAGAAAAAATCTGAGGTCTTTCAACACCTCAAAGATTTCAAATCCCTAGTTTAGACACAGTCCGGAAAGAAGATCAAAGTCCTCCAAACTAATAATGGGGGAGAATATGTAAATCATGAGATCCATAATATTTTCCATGAGGTAGGGATTCAGTTGCAACACACAGTTCTCTATAATCCGCAACAAAACGGAGTTGCTGAGAAGAAAAGCAGATCTCTAAAGGATATGGCATCTTGCATTTTGCATGCAAAGTCACTACCACAAAGACTATGGGTCGAAGAAATTAGTTGTGCAACATACATCCAAAACAGATATCCCCTTAGATCTTTCAAGGATAAGAACCCCTACGAGGCTTGGAGCGACCTCAAACCTAAAGTGACCCACTTTCGCATTTTCGGTTCATGTGCATGGGCCCAGATTCCTTATGAAAAGAGGAAGGAACTTGATCCACATAGCACTTAGTGTATTTTTTTTGGATACCTCGATGATGTGAAGGGATATATGATTATTTATCTTTCATCGGACCATCTCATCATTGAGCGTAGTGTCCAATTTGAGGAAAGTGTCTCGCATGTACCTCAGCAGCCACATGCAGACACCTTCATTCTTCCACCTGTCTGAGATGATGAGCATGCACATGTTGACTCTTCTGCAGATGAGAGTTATGATTTAGTGGACTCAAATGATTCAGATTCAGAGTCAGTACAGTCAGATGCAGATTCAGAGCATCCATATGTAGTTGAAGAGCCAGAGCAGAGTCCCAAGTGGGCACATACTACTCTTTAGGATACATGGGATCTCGTTGGTGATCCAACTAATACTAGGAGGACTCGATTCGATTTGGAGGAGCCTCCTGTTTCACTCATTGCCACTAAACCATTTCCCTCCAGGCATATTTTCTTGGTTCAGTCTTCAAATCCATAGTCTTATGGAGAGGTTGCTAGAAATCCCTTTTGGGAATCCTCCATGCAAGAGGAGTACAACTCCCTCCTCGAGAACCATACTTGGGATCCGGCTCCCCTTCCTTCTGTGAGGAAACTTGTCAGATGAAGAAGGGTCTACAGGACCAAGAGAACATCGGATGGACATATTAGCAGATACAAAGCCATGCTTTTTGCCAAAGGATTTCAGCAGGTGCATGGTAATGACTATGATGAGACCTTCACTCCAGTAGTGAAGATGGATTCCATACGATGGGCACTTGCCATTGAAACAACCAAGGGATGGGAAGTCCATCAGATGGATGTGAAGAATGAATTTATTCATGGTGATATCTCTAAGGAGATCTATATGGAGAAGCCCTAGGGATTTGTGCAGGACTCATCTTTGGTCTGTCGACTGAAGAAGTCCCTTTATAGCCTCAAGCAGGCTCCGAGGGCATGGTATGCCAATATGGAATCCTACCTGTTGTCACATAACTTTGTATGTTGTAAATCAGAACTGAATGTCCACATGCTCAGGACAACTTATTCACTTCTACTTTTAGTTATGTATGTTTATGATTCGATGATCACCGATTTCTCGAATTGAATGATTGTTTCATTCAAGAGGATTCTACATGACAGGTTTTTCATGACATACATGGGTCTGCTACAATTATTCCTTGGACTTGAGATCATTCAGGATGCATCAGGAATCAAACTGTCTCAAGCCAAGTATGCATGAGATATCCTTGAGATATTTCACATGATATACTGCAAGTATTCTCCAACTTATTTCCTATCAAGAGTCAAACTTGAGGATGGCGGGGAAACTGCACTGGTTGATAGCACATTGTATAGACAACTTGTGGGGAGCTTGTTGTATCTCACACACTCCATACTAGACCTCTCCGATGTAGTTGGTGCATTTTGCAGGTTCATGCAGGAGACACATGAGCTACATTGGAAGGATGAAAAGCGTATCCTTCAATATGTACAGGGCACCATCACCTTTGGGATTCATTATGAAACATACTCTACATTAGATCTCATTAGGTTTACTGATTCTGATTGGGTTGGCGATAGCATTGATCATAGTTCCACATCTGGTTACTCACTTAGTCTTGGTTCTGGGCCTATCTGTTGGTTGAGCAAGAAGAAAGCTGCCATTGCTCTATATTCAACCGAGGCAGAGTAAAGAGGGGCATTTAACATAACCATTCAGGCTATGTGGCTACAACATTTTCTCACTGAGTTGGGAATTCAGTTTCATCGATCGATTGTCATCTGGTGTGATAACCAGAGCAGTCTGAAGTTCTACCGAGATCCAGTTTAGAGGTAGCGGACGAAGCACATCGAGATCCACTTGCACTACATCCGGGACTTAGTACACGAGGGGATCATCAACCTACAATTATGTCCTTCAGCAGAAAAGAAGACATACATCTTCACCAAGACTTTCATTGAGCATAAGTTCCATTTTCTGTGAAGTCATCTTAGAGTGAAGGACAAAGTTTCCTATTCTGTGAAGTCATCTTAGAGTGAAGGACAAAGCTCTCTAGCAACCTAGTTCATCTTTGCTATTGTATTACTTGTAAATCTTGAGGGAGGTGTTCCATGAGTTTTTCCCCTTCTTCCTCTCACTTTATTTCATTGTATCTTTTGTATTTGGGTACCTAACATGGCCTCGTTGTTGAGACCCATTCTTTATTTTCACCATAGTGATGTTCAGGGGGGTGTTGGAGTTACTTCACACACACCTAGGATTTCTTTTTCCTAAGGTTTTTCCTTGTTTATTAGTCATAATTAGTCATTATCCAATCTCCTATATTTTAGGGGAGAATATTCCACCTAGAGAATATTCTCTTTTAGTTGACACTTTAGTTTGACTAGTTGATTTGAATTTAGATGATGCATTGGTTTTGTCACCATGAAACATTGGTATCATCACCATGATAATGCACACTTGCCTTGGGATCATCGCCATACTGGTGCATTACCCTTGATTCCTTGATTTACTCCTCACTACACTCTGTCCAGTCAGTTAACTGAAGACTAGTTGACTAGTTAACTCAGCTAGGTGGCAGTTCACTCTCGTAACTGCCTAAGAGACTAGACTAGGTGGAAGTTCACTCCCGTAACTGCTGGTGTGTGTCCAGATCACTCTATAACATCACTATGGCGAATTGGTTCTCCTCTAGTGCGCATTCATTGAGTTATACATAGTATATCATGTGTAAATTATTCATTGTTCATAACAGTTAATGAAAATTCTTCCATTCTTTCTCTCCTTCTTCTTCTTTCTCAATTTCTGTCTACAAATGTGTGTAGTATTTTCTAGCTAGATCTATTCTGTGCAGGTTCAATGCATTTACAATCTACAAGTGAATTGACACTAGTTAATATGGCTACAGCGATGATGAGAACGATATCTTGGAGAAAGTCAAGCAGACCGCAGAGGAGGAGATGCAGGCCAAAGTGCTATGGGAGTGGCAAAGGATCGAGTCTATCTAGAGAGAGTCTAGGTTGATGATCAAAAGTGGCGAGGTCATTTCCATTAATTCGGTCCTATTCGTGGAATATGAGGATGTGGTGGAAGAAATGGGAGAGCACAACAAGGGAAACCAACAGTAGAGAGAGCGAGAGTTTATTTCCCATGTTCCCCTTCCAGATGAGAAAGTGATTGAGTGCATGGTTGTGGAGAAGAAGAAACATGTTGAACTTTTAAATAAGTACACGGGTGAGGATCTCATGGAGGAGCAAGCCAAGGCCAAGAAAATGCTTAATTTAGTGATAAGACATGCTCACAAAGCTTATGGATCATCGATTGTTTTTCCAAATACTCTTATTAACTTATATTAAATATATAATATGGAGCTCAGGTCAATATTGACGCTGACACAATGTTATAATCAATACATCCAACTAGGTCCTTTCTTATAGAATAGGGAAAAGGGACACTGGGGAGCTCCGAATGTAGAGCATGGCAGTCCTAATTATGAAAAAGTAGGGGCCAAGATGATGGACTTGGAAGGGAATGAAGTTAATGTGCCTGGTGCCACAAGAAAGGGCCCTTGTTACATATACTTAGGGGCTACGAAATTCCTCCCCATCCCCAAAGAGTTATTCTATAAGCCTCCTTGAGGTGAAGAAGAGGAGGTGTAGGTATGTGATTTACAAGAGAATTGACACTAGTTCATATTTTGGCTACATGAATGATGAGGATGGTATCTTGGAGATAGTTGAGCGGCCTGCATAGGAGGAGATGCAAGGAAGAGCAATGAGGAAGTGGCAGAGGATCGAGTCCATGTGCTAAATTATGACTGGCACTGAAGAGTGACCTATATTTTTTCCTTCGCAAAGAAAAACCTCTACAAAACTTTAATTGTGGAAGTTCACATATGTAATTTGTCAATTAAATTATTTTTTGATGCATTTTTATGTAACAATCACTTTGGTGCAATTTCAATCACAATGGTGCGCTATAAACAATATAACACACATGCATATTGTGTTTTTTCAAATCATGTTGATGTTGTTTTTGTTTGATTTATAAAATGTATAATAAGTATGCTAATGATTTCTCTGTTTTTAAATTAAATTTAAGATGTATCACTCATTAGAATTTAGAGTTTCCATATAATGTTTAACTTTGGTTTTATGAAATCGTTTACTTTGGATTGTAATTGTGAAAACTTAAACTATTCATGCCATATAATGTTAAATTCATATTCAAGGTGAATTGTTTAATTTCCAACAAGATATAATATGTTGATTAAACATATTTACAAAGAAAAATCACTTTTATGAAATGTTATTTTCTCATTTATTTTATTGATAACATTATAATAATTGTTCATAATTACATTTATAATTGTTATATTTATGAGTAGGGATGGTGAAAATATCTTCCATATTGGGGTGTTTTTTTTTTTTTTCAATTATTATACTGGGATGACTTATGCCAAGTGTCATATTAAACTATAAAATGCACCTCACTTTATATTAATAATAAAATAATAATAATAAAGGTGTTAATAGAATCAATATGTTTTTTTCAGTTTGTAGGCAAAAATGTCATTTAAAAAAATAATAATTGTGTTAAAATTTTATTGCAAAAACAGAGACATGTATTTTTAAATTATGATACATGTTACACAAAAAATATTAAAATAATAGGAAACAATAACATTTTTATAATTTTTTTTATTTATATTTGGAGTTAATAAAAATATATCTATAAATGCATCAAATTCATCAAATAATAATATTTATATTAAAATATATATTTTGAATCCATAGAAATAGTTCTATAGATGCATGCAATTTTATCAAAGATAATTATGTGTAAACTATTTAAAAATATCGTAAAAAAGAAACACAATGACAAATGATTTGAAAATGATGAATTTAATTAATTGGTTTATGCAGTCTCAACCACCACATGGACATATGGGATGGATTCGCTCGGTGGAAACCCTAGCCATAGGCGGTTTAGGCTACACTTCCTCAGGTTCATAGCTCTCTCTTGTCCCTAAGTCAGGCCATTCCCTCCGCACAATTTTTCTGGGAGCTCTAGTGGTTAGTAGAAATGGATGAGCTAGTAGATTATGGTTATGACCATGCAGATGGAAAACTTATTTGGAATCTGCCAGATGGCAATTTTTTTGAAAATGGCCTGTCATTTCTGTCGCCTCCTGTCATAAGTTTGAGGGAGGATCTGCCCGCGGACCCAGCTTGAAAGTCTTTCCCGGATCTCCAGATGTTCATTGTGGGTGGTGTTCCTGCTGTTTCAGAAGCCAAGCCTATGCTATAGTGGAATTTCTCCCCTTTTCCTTCAGAGGTTTCCTTAGACTCATTGAGTTCAGTTACTTCTCCATTCAACAAGGGTCATTTTCTTTCCCCTGTCCTAGGGCTTGATGAGATCTAGGTGCTTCATTTTCCAGGGCACTTTCCTTTCCCTGATCAGATGGAATTACTTGGGGCTATTTTTTCTTTTCCCAGCCTGGTAAGTTCGCTTCCTGGCCAGAACCAGGTTTTTCCCTCTTTTTCCGTCCTGGAGCTGGATTTTCCCTCCAACCAGGATCTAAATGACCTTTTGGCCCTGCCACCATCCCCGTTCTCCTTTGGCCAGGACCTCCCCCCTTGCTCCCCTCCTCCTCACAAGGCCAACATTTTTAACCCTCGTAACCACGAGCAAAACTTTTTAACTGGAGAACCCTCGGTCCCAAAGTGGAAGAAGGCACGTCCAGGTATTTCTCTAGTCCCACATCCACTCTCGTTGGCTTTGGGAGATAACGTCTTGCTACCTGAGGTTCCAGATCTTGCTAAGAAGGTTGTGGTTGGACGTGAAAATGGGAGGCATTTTAGTTAAGAAACACTTGCAGATTGGGTTTCCCTTTCATGGAAGGATTTGGAGATAAAATTTCCATCGGTACATTTTTTAGCAAAAGGCTAGTTTATGTTCAAATTTCATTCAAGTCTAGATGTGAGTAGGATTCTCGGGGAACCTTGGTGCCTGGATTCGACTCCCCTTCTTATGAAATGATGGACCCATTTTTTTGATGCTTATCGGGAGAGGATTGATGAACTTCCAATCTGGGTGTGGCTTCCTGGGCTGCCACCAGAATGTTGGAGTTGGAAATGTTTTGAAAAAATTGGAAATACCCTCGGCACATTCATGAAAGTGAATATGTCTTTTTCTACTCCAGGAAAAATTTTCGTGGCTCGGATCTTAGTATCCCTCAATATCAGAAAGGGTTTATCATATACCCTTGATCTCTCATGGGAAGGAAAATTTTTCAGTCAACCGCTTGACTTGAGGGAATTCCATTCAAATGCCATAGATATCATAAGCATGGGCATAGTGTAGTAGATTTCCATCTTCCTATGAAGCGACAACATCTGCAGGGGCCGATTCATGGACAAAGGTATTCCCAATCTTTCAGTCTGGGGTATGGGTGTCCTTGCGCCTCCTCTCCAGTCACATGCCATGTATCAAGCTTGGAAAGAGGTAAACACAAAAAATTATGAAGGAAAAAGGGACTACACTATTCTTTCATCAAAGGACGAGATCTTGCGACCTGCAGAGTTATTGATCCCTTCATGTTTTGGGTCCCAACTCAAAAAGGGTGTAGAAGCACATCTGGATCTATCCCCACTCTTTCCTTTCTCTGTCAATTTTAATTTTTTACAGTCTTTCTCCCATAATTTCTTGGATTTGAACAACTTGAAATTTTTTCTCTCCTTCCTAGTTTCTTTGAAACCCCCTGTGCCTTTTTCCCCAGGCCAACCACTCTCCAGTCTTTCCTTTGGCTCTTCCTTGGCTGCCCTCGATCCTTTTCCCCCCTCACAAATCCAAGATTCCTCCCTACTATCCGAAGAAGAGTATTTTAGTTATATCTTGAGGTTCCAATCGATTCTCTCTTCTTCTCGTCCAACCCCTCCTAGGTTACTTCTCAAAAAGGGAGAGGAAGAAAATCCTTCTTGTTAAAAGAACAATATCAAGCAACCATTGATGTGGTAGCAGGTCAAAAACTCTCTATTTCCAAAGCACTTAGAGAAAATCCTCCCCCATAGGGATTTCCCTAATCCAAGTGATCTCTTTCAACTATAGGGGGTTGGAAAGCCCCTCAAAACATCTCACCCTCCAAGGGTTGTTGGATCTCTCACAGCCTAATGTTGTTTTACTTCAACAAACCCTTGGAGAAGAGGAAGTGGTTGTCTAGATGATGGAAAAGACTCTAAAAATTTGGTCTTTCTTTGGAACAAATGCTTCTGGTCACTCGAGAGGGATAGGTATGGTATGGAACCCAAAAACTATAAAACTTGAAAATTCCTGGGACTTCATTGAGGGTCAAAGAATGACAATTTTTGTTGAATATTTGGGGAGATCCTTTACAATCTTAAAATTCTATGGGCCCACACAAGACCGACTCCAGTTCTGGAATGCCCTCCTAGAAAAATATTTTTTAAAACATCCTGCTCTCATTTTAGGTGGTCGAGGCCTAAATTTCTCAACACGGGTGGCTGAATATTGGGGACATAGGTCCCAGGAAGACTCTCTCTCAGAATTCATTTTGCATAAGTTGGAAGAGGCTAGCTGAATTGATGTTGCACCTATTAAAATAAGTCCTACTTGGAGAAATAAGATATTGGGAGGATTATATTACAACTAGCATGTATCGGTTTTTGATTTCCATCTCTTTGGTGGAATAACCCCTCCTCTTCAGACAATGGACTGGTTCAGGAGGGGATTCCAACCATTTCCCAATTTTCCTAGAATTAGTAGGAGCATCTAGAAAACCGGTAAGTCCTTTTAAGTTTAACTATGCTTGGTTAAAAGAGGAGAGATTCCTAAAACTAGTAAAGGAAGTTTGGATGCCCATTGGTTGCTCAGATAGGGAATTTGTTCAATTTGAAAGAAATTTAAAAGAACTAAAAACAACTACAAAAGCCTGGGCAAAAAGGAGAAAGCAACAAATGGAACATGATTTAATATAGACAGAGAATGGCCTACAATCCCTCTACGACTATGTCAAAGGAGGTTTCGACAAACCAGAAAAAAAGAATTACTAATTTCCTTGGAGAAAAATAGAAGGGATATACTACAAGCTAGAGAAGAAGAACGAAGACAAAAAAACCAGGTTCTCTGGCTACACATCGGTGATGAGAACACAAAATTCTTTCAAGCCTATGAAAAAGGAAGGAAAATGTCAAACACTATCTGGGGAATCAAAGATCACTCATGCATAATATTTTCCTCCTTCGAGGATATGGCTAGGTTGGTTTCTTCCCATTTCAATTCATTGTATGCAACTAATAGAAGAGTATCCATTGATGTGGCCTTATAGATGACTCAACTATTCCCCTGATTTGTCGAAGAGGAAGGAAATGAAGAACTTATGGCATAATTTCCAGAAGAATAATTAAAAGAGGTTCTTAAATCTTTTAAAATGACAAAAACTGGGGCTCGGATGGTTGGTCAATTCATTTATTTTTAGTTATGTATGATTTCTTTAGCTCGAACCTACTCAAATTCATAGAAGAATCAAGAATCAAGAATCAATGGTTGTATACATACCCCTTTTAATGCTACCTTCATAGATTTAATTCCCAAGAATGATGCTCCTGAAATATTGGATGACTATAGGCCCATCTCACTGTGCAAGTGTATTTTTAAAATTATAGAAAAACTCACAAGAAAAATATTAAAAGGAATCCTCTCAAATACAATCTCTCAAGAACAGTTTGTTTTTTTGGAAGGAAGACAGATCCATGAAGCAATCAAGGTTGCCCAACAAGCATCACATAGTATTAAGACACATACGCAAAAAGGGCTGGTGCTAAAAATAGATCTTTAAAAGGCATATGATCAGGTCAATTGGCTTTATTTGAGATTACTTATTACGCACTCGGGCTTTGAGTATTATTTTATAAATTGGGTAATGAGTTGCATCTCCTCGGTCTCTTTTGTTGTTCTCATAAATGGATATGCAACCCCTTTCTTCCAATGCTGAGAGAGGACTTTGTCAGGGGTTCCCCCTTTCCCCTCTCCTTTTCCTTTTAGTGGCTGAGGGACTAAGCAAGGTTCTCAAGGAAGCCAAAAGAATAAAAACATTTATCAGTTTACCTCTTACTCATCTACTTTCTCTCACTCACTTGTTGTTTATGGATGATGTTCTAATTTTCTGCAATCACCTAAGGGGTGATGATGAACAGTTGAGATCCATTTCAGACCTTTTCCGCAGGGCTATAGGCATGCAATGAACAACTCAAAATCTACTCTCTCTACTCATCAAATGGCTCCAAAAGAATTCCTCTTTTATAAAGGTATTTTTCCTTTTATGGAAACGCCACTTGATGAGGGACTAAAATACCTGGGTTTTCATCTAAAAACAAACTCTTACACCAAAAGGGGTTGGAACTGGTTATTATCAAATCTTCAGAAAAGGTTAAAATATTGGAGTTTCAAGTGGTTATCTCGAGCATGAACGCTAATCTTGGTAAAATCAATCCTGGAAGTAATTCTAGTGTATTGGTTATCTATGGCTTGGATTCCAAAGGTAACACTGGAAACAAATAAGGAAATTATGCTTCAAATTTATGTGGGGCAATCATAAGGATAGTTTTGTGATGCCTTCGATCAAATGGGAGTCTTTAGCTTTGCCAAAGTTGTTGGGGGGTGGGGTTTAAAAAATATGCATTGCTTCTCCACCGCTCTTGCAAAGAAAACATGATGGAGACTTATATCTTCCAACAATTTATGGTCAAAGGTCATTCAAAAAAAGTATATCAATCTAGATTCAGTGGTGGATTGGATTAGAAGACCGAAAAAAAAGTCATCAAAAAGGATCTATCATGTGGAAATCCTTGGTCAAATCCTTCAATGTTATTAGTCAAGGCTTGGCTTGGAAGGTAGGAAATGGAAAATCTCTTAGGATGGGTAGGGATCCTTGGGTGGGTGAAAAATACCAACACTTACTTCCCCACAATCTAATAGACAACCTTCAAGAGAGAGGTTTTTTTCATTTGAGTTAGATTTTGGGTGAGCAACAAACTTCAATCTGGAACCAAGGCTGACAAGATGCACAAGATATGAACCTGGAAGAGCACTTTATATCTCCTTGGAATGAGTATATCATGGTATTTGAATTAAGCCATATCAGAATACATGATCAGGAAGATGAACTTCTATGGCATCTCAGTCCTTTTGGGGTATACTCCCCAAAAGAGGGTTATTCTTTTCTGATGTCATTTCTCCATCAACAGGTTCCTGAATGGTGGTGGAAGGGGATTTGGAAAGAAAAATGCACTCTCAAGGATAGAGTGTTTATGTGGTGTCTACTAAATAAAAAGGTCCCTACTTTGAATAGGATGAAAATGAAGGGTGTAGAAGGACCAAGATGGTGTCCCCTGTGCAAGGGAGAGGAGGAAACTTCACTACATTTTTTTCTGGATTGTCCTTTTTCTATACAAACTTGGAGAGATGTCTCTATTGTTTTGGGTCAAAATTTTACTTTGTATGAAACTTCCATTGAAGAATCATGGAAGTTGTGGGTTCAAAATCGTAGATACAAGTGGTTCAAGTGCCTCCCTCTCCTCATCATCTGGGGAATTTGGATTGCTAGAAATTATGCTATTTTCAAGGAAAAAGACTCCCTTCCTGAGATTATTGTAGCCAAAATCCTATCTATCCTAGCACATTTTTCACAAGAGAAAGATCTACCTCCCCCAAGGTAGGTAGTGGAAGAACACATTAACACCACTAGACCTTGGCATTTTTTTGATGGTGCCTTAATAAACGATGGTGCTCTTTGTGGGGGAGGGGGAATCCTCCACCTTTCTCCAACAAACTCTTTCAAGATAAAGTGGTGTATGGGACAAGGAACAAATAATTATGCAGAACTTATGGCATTAAATCTCCTACTCATTTTTTCTGGGGAAAAAGGGCTTTTAGATCTTGAAATCTTTGGGGATTCTATGGTGGCCATCAACTGGATGAGGAAAACACAAAAATTCCACAACATAATTCTTGCTTCATTACTTGAAGAAGTTTTTGTTTAATTTCATATATATTTTCAAATATGTCTTTCAAACATGTCTACAAGGAAAGAAATGGAGAAGTAGACTCCTTATCTAAAGAGGGAACTTCTATGGCTCATGGGAAGTGGCACATCATAGAGCTTTTGGATGGCTAGACTCAAGAACATTTCCACATGCCCTTTATAGATCAGGCAACTTGAACTGTATAAAGGGAATTTTATCCACTTTTTTTGTATATAAGGAGTCTATTAGTGCACAATAATCAGTAGCAACAATTTATTTATGAACAAGGTCTCTTGAGACACATATTAGCTCAATTTTCAGTACTACTTCTTTTTGATGCAGGAGCATCTCTCCATGCAGCCAGCCAGCCACGTCAGCGCGCACTCATGCAGGGCTGAAAGGGAGGCGCAACCTCATTTTGAATTTGAATTCAATGTAAATTAATGCCTTAGGCTGGTGAGCCATGAATGCCATGCTAGCAATTTGTGGAATAGATGGAATTTAATATAGATTAGGCACAGGATCTAGTTCACGGATATATGAGACTAGACAACCATTGATTATGATAATTAGAGTAGGTAAATTCACGGAGGGAAGCGTGGAGAGCACCTCAGGTAAAAGAGAGATAGAGATCTCATTTTGAGATGGGAGAGGGTATAGAATGGTGTTGAAAGGCTAGGAGGCTTCAGGGAACACCATTGTAAAAATATCTGAGGCATTTGCCATTATTAATCTGTAGAGCGGTTTTTCGCATTTTACGTCATTATATGCATGCAGTATGTGTGTATTCATTATATCACTTTGTAATTGTATCTTTGTTATCCCTATTACCATTTGTAGGAGTTGGCTTGATTTGGGTTGAGGGTCTTTGAGAGCTTCATGCCGGGAGGGTGTGTGAGGCAGGGGTTAGATAGCCCAGGTGCAGAGAGGGTCGCCGAACTGCGTGAGAGTCCAGGGCAGAGGCGATCTTTGACAGGCCAGAAGTCAACAACTTCCGGGAAGAGACAACGCTGCTGAACACCTCAAGAGCAAGGGCGTGTGGTGAGACCGCGATTGGCTACTTGAGGAATCAGGGATTACGTGAGGGAGACTCCTTGAGGGGCATTGGCTTGGCGGTATCTGAGGGAATGCAGTGAAGAACTGCTGTGAGTTCTTAAAGGGGGCCTGGTGTGAGGGATTGAGAACTGCCGGAGGGCATTGAGAAGGTGCAAAGATTACATAGAACCCAGCGGAACTACAGGAGCGTTACGTAGGGAAGAAGACTTCATGGGAGGTGAATAAATGTGAGTAAATCTGAGGGGAAGAACTCTTGGAGTTCGGCGGAATTCTGAGAGTCTGCCCCGAGGGACACATTATTGGGTTCTTGAATACCAGAAAGACTTCATTACGGGGTTTGCTTGAGCAGAGCAGGCGTCGTGTGATCATCAGAAGGAAGGAAAATCCCTTAAGGAGTCCAGGAAGTGGTTGAGAGCTTCGGGATAAAATTGTTAGCACTACTTGGCGAACTTTGGAGTGCGAAACGAGAGTCCGTGAAAGGATTCAAAGGGTAGAAGCTACGGAAGAATATAAGCGTTGTCCTCTGCCACGAAGGCGAGACTCAAGTTGAAGAGTTCGCGCAAGAGGAAAAAAGACAAAGAACCTTTAGGAGCAGAAGAAGGAACCGGGGAGCTTCGGAGGCTCTGGGAGGAGGAAGAATCCGACAACCGTTGGATCTCAAGAAGAAATCCCATCATCCACATTGGATGGAGAAGGCAGCGCCACAGTTTAACCCTCAAAGAGGAAGGCGCATATGGGAGAAAGGTGAGTCATCGGATCTCGAGACCAGTCAGCCGTCGGTCTGTGAAACTGCATGAGGGGATAGCGGTCGGGATTTTAGCCGGAAATCGGAGTTCGATGTCACTTAAGCGAGGGACTTGAAAGTTGAAACCAGTAAATCGTGACCGTCCATCACGAGGAGGACCGTGATGTCACCACAATCGTCCCTTCCGAGAGTCACGAGGTCACGAATGTCCGGACTTGCGGGGTCTCGAATCGGCTGACATAATCACGGGTGCGTCGGATTCGGTGGATGGGTGGCGAGGAATCCATGAAGAGAATCCCAGAATGCTCGGCATTCGAGAAGAATCCCGAGGTTCTCGAGGTCGAGGAACTAGGACATCGGAAGTCAAGAAATCCCAGAGCGAGATCGGGATCGTTCATTCGAGGGGCGTGGCAAGCATCAAACCATCGGCTTTTGAGCGCATGATTGGCATTCATTGGACCGTTATCCCGAAATCAGGTTAGAAACAGAGCAGCAGTCTGGCCCGTGTTGAAGGGAACCGTGGGTATCAGCGCGATGGAAGCGCTCGCTTGTCAGGATACTCGGGGTTTCTGGAATCTTGAAATTCTCGCATAATGGAACCGCGATCCGCGATTTCCCGTCCTAGATTGGAGACCGTACGTCCGGGGCGCATGTCCAAGGATCGAAGGAGTTGATCGGCGGTTAACCGAGCCGCGAAATACGTTACAGCAGTCCCATGAACCTCCGTCTATGATCCAGCAACCACAAAATTAAGGTCATAAAAGCGCCCGAGTATAAGGCAATTGGCGAGGGAGATTAAACCTTCTGGCCAGTCCAATGCGGTGGCATCCGGAGTCAGAAGTCGGAGATTAAAGATGGGAGTTCGCCGCGTATAAACTTCGCGAACTTCAAAGTCCAGATAAAGGAGGAAGGATCACCCGGTCTACGTGGATTGACCGGAGCCACCGCGAGGAAGGAGCCTAGCGGAGGGAGCTAAGGAAAAAGGACTCATGGAAATTGAGTTTGAAACCGAATGAATGGCTCTCAGGTGAGATAACATGGGATAGTCCACTTATGGACCACAAAACGACGGAGAACTTAAGAAAAGTGCAAAATCATGAATGAGTTAGAAGTCATTAACTCTCAGCCGTGACGTGACGTGACGAATTAGATAGTATTTCGGTAATGCAGTTGAATTCTGCGGCCCGTCTGGAGTGAATGAAGGACACGTGGTCGGAGTATTTGAAACTGATGATTCGGAGGGGCTAAGGAAAAAGGACTCATCGGGAAATTCAGGTTTGAAACCCCGATAGATAAACATAAGGTTGAGGTCTTATTGGGATGGTCATATGGACCACAAGCTGAGCCCGGAGGCCAGCGCATACAAGGAAAGTGCTAGTCGCGAATCGGGGATTCGAGAGTGCAGTGACTCTCGACCGCGTGAACCGCGAAACCCCGAACCCCGATAGTGACTCGGTGATAACCACGGTTAGTTGCAGAGGCCGTGCAGGTGAATGAGAAGGACCTGTGGATCGGGTATTTGAACAGTGATTCCCGAGAGGAATCAAAAGAGATGATTCGGCTCAGAAGAAAGGGAATTTAAACGATCCTGAGAGTAGACGAGATGGAGGTGTAGGAGCACCCACGTTTGCGTCACTTTTGGAGCAGTTTTGGGTGACGTCAAAAGACTCTACATCTTGATTTTGTTTTTTACAACAAGACTAGCAGATTAATCATATTATAATAAGAGAACTGTTTCTAATAGTCATTAGACTATCATGTTCGACATAAGTAAGACATTTTTGGGACTAAGTTCATGTTTCTATAAGCATTATTTAGAATGTAAATTTTATATTTCTTAATAAAATTTACGTTTTTTTCCTTTGGAAAAAAAATAACATGGACATATGATATTTTCCCTCCCAAAAATTTTAATTTTATATAATGTGCATTCATCCTATGACATTAATGTTTTATGTAAATTCTACAATTAATAATATTCATTCTCATATTTTTTATAATCATGTAATCAAAATCATTTTATTAATACTTATGTCTTATCAAATAAGTTTTCATGACATTAATGTTTTATGTAAATTCTACAATTACTAATATTCATTCTCATATTTTTTTATAATCATGTAATCAAAATCATTTTATTAATATATATGTCTTCTCAAATAACTATTATACAACTATCATTTGTCTCCACAATTAATCCTAAGAGATCCTTAAAGAAGTGATGCTTTCCATATTCCCTTTGTGAGCCTATTTGATATTATAGGACCCTTTGCATAATGAGTAATCCATAAAGCATCAAATTTAAGGGAAACGACATTATTTTTCACATGTGGGCCATATTAAGCCCTAATACAATCCCTAGTGTGCAAGGCTTATAATTGCTAAGGTTAATTATCAATATATATAAAAATAAAAAATATTAAGCAAAATCAAAAAATAAAATAAACAAAAGTCCATGTGTAGAAGTTACAGGGAGCTTAGTCCTAATCTTTGATGTAATGATTATAACATGCAACCAACCATTTTATAAAACTAATGTCAAATTAAGCAATACATTTACATTAGTTCCATTGAAAATCCAAAAATACAATTACTCAACCATCTTTTTCTTGCATCCCAAAGGGACATTTAAAGGTAGACCCAATGCGAGGTATTTTTTATGAGTCGTTGGTGGTATACAAAGGTAGCAGTTTATTAACAACTCATCACCATGAGGAAAACTACGTATTGTATGCCCATCAACAAATTTGGATTCCTTCCTTTTCATAAATATCTCTTTTTCATTGGAGTTTTACTCAAAGGAACAATTTGCACTAAATAATAAGGCTATGCATCTATTTATGAACCCTGAGATGTTCCCATGAGTTCCTGGACAACCATTGATATATAACAAGTTTTTCTTGTTAAAGTTTCCAGAAGCATAACCATTCATGAACACACTATACATGGACATGGTATGTTTGTATTTGACAATATCCTAACTATTGTAATAAAAAAAAATAGATAAGAACCTATGTTTATATAAATAAATATATTTCATGCATTAGGATTTATGCCATACATGTGTTTATTTAATGCATTAGGATTTATGCCATAAATAAATATATTTCATGCATTAGGATTTAAGGATTTATGCCATAAATAAATATATAGGAACCTTTTATCTCATCAATCTCCTTTATAGAGGTTTGATACAACTCAATATCATACAAAGATGAATCAATTGTATTTCATACTCAAAAAATATTTTGGGTGATAACCATTTTGGCTATATAGAAACCACTTCATAGTTTCCTAATAACTGATTTAACTCTGCTTGTTTCTCTCCTATTATTCCATCATTGTAAGTCTTTATTTTTGCAAGTTTATCATTTTCTACTGTCAAAATAAGCATTACAAATTTTATGTTGTTTTTTATTAGCATTTTGGCTTGGTTTTCTCAAATTAAAGAAATAATTCCTTGATGTGTAGTGATTAATTAGATATGTCTTGTCATCTTTGACTAACCTCTATTTATTGGATCTTCTTAGGAAGATGACATATCAATACTAAATATATGGACTACTAGTAATCACTTCACATGTATATGAAAAAACAACATCACATTCCATCTCATCTTTGAATTGACTTGAAATGCATGATTTGAATTTACAATAGTGAGTAACCTAGAAAGTTGAACGACCAAGTTTTTGTAACCAACCAAAAATATATCATTCTTGATGTGCATTAGTCTTCAATTTGTTTTAGTTTCTTGACTTGAGGGTAGTAACTGTCAGTGTACAGTTCTTGCACTATTCTTTCACATGGAACTTCTTTCTCATTACATCAATTTCTTTTTTATTGGTCAACATCATTGCTAGTGTGGTGTTCCTATGAATTTTGGGCAGTGACCATATGCTTCTACATGGGTTTTCTGGATTGGGAGGAGTATAGGCTCAAAATTTCCTAGACCTAGACTTTGGTGAAATGTGATAACATTCTAGCTTATAATACTTTGTTTTGTCATACAATGATTGAGATACAATGTATGTTGATGGGACACAATGACAAGGTGACATGATTCTTGGTCATGGCCACCAAGGTCATGAGGTTCCCTACATGATTTTTGTTCATGGCCACCAATACGAATTCCATAAATGTCATTAAAAATCCCCATAAATTTACTAGACTATAACGAAATAAGTAATGGAGGAGGGGGGGGGTGTTGAAAGGTAGGACATTGAAACATTTAATATGAAAGGGTATGGTATTAGTCATATGAACTATCCGTACAAATAATACAAAGGATCAATTGAGTCAAGATAGAGGCAGGCCATTTTCCCAATAATTTTTTATAATTCCAATGAAATTGAGAGTGAGATTAGGGTTAGCTTTTCCTTTGGACCATGATGTAATTATCAAATAAATTTCCAACACCAAAGGAAATATTAAATTTGATAGTCCAATGAAACTCACCAAGATCAAGCCAATGCTCAATGCCTCAAAACCATGTTTGAAATATGAGTGACATGCGATCCTACCTCAGAACCTCAATGATAAACCTATTATATTTTTATTTCACAACCATGTGGAAGAGAAATGGTAGTACTCTCTAAAATCCTATATTCATCGAAGTATGGAAATCATATTTAATGTAATAGAAATTTTTGATAAAGAATGTTATATAAACCAAACGATAAAGGGACAAATTAGACAAACTTACACCAAAAGTCAACAAATCCACCATACCACATATACCAACCACTAGATCAAGATCAATGGTGGGGATCCAATCAATCATGATGCACTCGTGAAAATGAATGCAGTGGACATGATGGGTTAAAATCACCCTCATTCAACCACAAAAATACATTCCAAATCAAAAATGGAAACACATATTACTCAAAGTAAGATTCTTCCCATTCAAGACACCAAGACTTGCAAAACAAGTCGATAAACAAACTCCAATACAACTTAAATCCATGGTTTTGGGGTCACAATATCCAACCAATATGTTGTCTAGGCTATTACCTCCAAAACATTGTTTCAATAATGAAACTTAGGTTAGGACCTAAGAAAAGCCTGACTCAAAGCAAGGACAAGCATTGGTAGAGCCAACAAAAATATAATGCAACAAACAACTAGTGAAAGAATTCTCCCACAAACACGGGCTCAAGAAACAATGCATAGACCATATGGAAATGATGGGAAACTTTGAATAGGTGAGATCTTATGATAGGTGAGGAATATACAAACATGCCATAACTAAAGGCATTTCCTTTTCATTCTATGGCTTAGGTGACAACCCCATAGTAGTGTTAACAACAAAAAATATACCAAGAGGAAAATAAAATAATCAATTCTCAGTTTGAATGACCATGAAACTATAACCAAGTCCAACACCTATCCATGTGTTATGAACCTATGGGGGGTATATACTGTAGATTTTAACCTTGTACAATATTTGTTGTAAACATATTTTCAGTAAAAGAACAAAAAATATACAATGGAAAATACACACATTACACATAGATTTTTCCCCTGGAAACCCAAACCGGGAAAACAACATATTCTATATTTATTCATCATGTTACATTGTTTACAATACACTATACCTATAGGAGCCAGAGGCATCCAAAACCCTAACCCAATGACCTGGATTAGTCAACAACCCTAATTCCTTAGCCAAAAATAAAAAACCATTGATAAAAACCATGTGCTAAAAAACAACCCAACAATGGACACAAAAATCAAGGCAAAAATGTGACATGTTTCCCAAGATTTTTTTTTTTCTCAGGGGTGCTGCCCCTAAACCCCTATGCTGGGGGATTTTGCTGTCCTTCACCCCCCAAGGGGGGGCTTGACGATACCCCCTCAACCCCCCCTGCGCGCCTGATACAACATGCAAAGAATATAACACATACCCAACACTATCCACTTGTTGTTTTCTTTGCATACAGGGTTACATAGTCAACAATCCAAAGCAGCAATGCCCATGGATCCTCTACACCAAGAGAACTTCTCAGTGCTCACAGATTTTGTTAATGAATCTGCACCATTCTTCAAAGTGTCCACTTTCATCAGAAACACTTTGTTTTCTTCAACCATGTCTCTCACAAAGTGATATTGAATATCAATATGATTTGTCTTTGAATGACAAGCCGAGTTCTTCGCCAGAAAAATTGCACTTTGACTATCACAATATATCCTTACAACTTTTTGTACCAACCCAATACCCGAACACAATATTTGTAACCATACTGATTCCTTACTTGCATGAGTGGTTGCCATGTATTTAGCTTATGTAATTGAAAGTGCCACTACAACTTGTCTTTTTCTCATCCAACTGATTGCTCCTTCAAGCAGGTTAAACACATACCCTCTTGTAGGTATCCTATGATCCATATCTCTAGCCCAATCTGCATCCACAAATCCATGTATATACAACACTCTGTCCAATCCTTTTCTTCCTTGGTAGCACAATCCATAGCTAGCAGTGCCACGTAAATACCTGAAAACTATTTTTACTGTTGTCCAATGCTCCTTTCCTGGTTTTGACATATACCTACTCAAAACTCGCACTGCATGTGAAATGTCCAGTCTAGTACAGACCATTGCATACATCAAACTTCCAACTTCACTCGCATATGGAACACAAGACATGTCCTCCTCCTCTTCATGTGTCTTGGGACACTGATCCGTAGATAACTTTACACCAACTTGAATAGGGACCTTTACCGGTTTACATTCATGCATATTAAGCCTCTGTAATATTGTCTCGACATATTTTCTTTGATTTAACCAGGGTTTCCTCTTTTTTCTGATATATTTTAATTTCCATGCCCAAAATGAAATTTGAATCACCGAGATCCTTCATGTCAAATTTAGAGGACAACTGAGTTTTCACATCCTATATAATATCCTTGTTGTTTCTTATTAGAAACATGTCATCCACATACAAGACCAAATAAATCAAATGATCACCAATTAATTTAAAATACACAAAGTGATCCACTTTGCTTCTTGTGAAGCCAAGTCCCAACATATAAGTATCAAATTTTTGATACCACATACTTGGTGATTTTTTTAAACCATACAGGGACTTTTTCAGCTTGCATACCAGCTCCTTCTTTCCCTTCACAACAAAACCTTCTAGCTACTTCATATAGATTTATTTCTCCAGATCCCCATGTAGGAATGATGTCTTCACATCCATCTATTCTACTTCAAAATCAAATGCAAAAACAATAGATAACAAAAATCTTATAGAAGTTAACTTGAAAAAGAGAGAAAAAATCTCACCAAAATCAATTCCCTCAACCTGGGAATAACCCTTTGCTACTAACTAAGTTTTGTATTTCTCCACTTTTCCTTCTGCATTCAACTTCTTTTTAAATACCCATTTTCTACCAATGGGATTTCTTCCAGTCGGAAACTCCACTAAATCCCAAGCCTCATTCTTATCCAATTGCTTCAATTTCTTCATCCATGGCCTTTTTCCAGAGATTTCCATCCTATGAATCCACTGCCTCCCCGAGAGTTATATGATCATCATCAATAATAGACAAAGAAAAAAATGAATGGAAATCAGATCGAGTATATATTTCTGGTAGCCTTCTTTCTCGAACCAATCTCCTCAATACTGGAGTATCAGGATCTTGTTCTTCTGATTCCTCTTCTTCTGTAGAGTTTGATTCATCATCCTTTAAATCAAACTCTATTTTCTCTAGTTCTTCCTTACTTTGTAGGACTCCTTGTTTAACAACATCCTTCATTTATGTAAATATCACATCTCAGCTTTACACAACCTTATTAGTTTATGGGTTTCAAAGCTTATAACCTTTGAGACCATCTTTATACCCAATACAGATACACTTTTCCTCCTTCTTATCTAGCATACTCTTGTTTTCCTTTGGAACATGAACATAAGCCTCACAGCCAAAAACCTTGAGATGTGTGAGAGAAGGTTTCTTACCTGTCCATACCTCTTGTGGAGTCTTGTCATCCAGCACTGACGAGGGTGATCTGTTGACTAGGTAACAAGCAATACCCACTTCCTCTACCCAAAATTCTTGCCCTAACCCGACACCACTAAGCATGCACCTTTATTTTTCCATCAACGTCCTGTTCATACTTTATACAAATCAATTCTACTGAGGTGTATATGGAGTAGTTGTTTTCCTTGCTATACCACACTTCTCACATAATTCTTCAAATTCATTCTCGCAGAACTCTCCGCCATTATCTGTCCTCAACACCTTAATTCCTTTTTCTGTTTGATTCTCAACAAGATCCTTAAACTCTTTAAACCTATAAATGACTTCATATTTCTTCCTGAGGAAATATATCCAAGTATTCCTTGAGAAGTCATCTATAAACGAGACATAGTACACAAATTTTCCCAATGATGGGACCGACATAGATCCAAAAACATCACCGTGAACTAGCTATAAAATTCCTTCTACCCTCATTGCACCAGAGGGGAATCTTACCCGATTATGCTTCCCATATACACAATGTTCACACAAATCAAAATCCAAAGAGTATTTAGACATACCTTCAACCATACCTTCACCATGTAGTAGTCAAAGACCCTTCTCTCTGATATGCCCCAGTATTTGATGCCACAACATGAACTTTTCTCCAGAGACTTTAGGAATTCTTTCTTCTTCAAATCCAATATCAGGAACAATGTAACTATTACACCCATCACTAATAGTGCTTCCTTGCAGCTTATACATGGTTCCAAACCAAACTTCCTTCAACAACACCATTTCTCCTTGAACCATCCTACATGTTTCCTTTTCAAATATTGCTTTTACCCCTACATCATCCATTTTCCTTACAAAAATCAAATTTTCGGCCAAACCTAGGATGTGAAGAACACTAGGAAGTGTTCTAATACTTCCATCTATGAGCCTCAACTTGACTTTTCCTCATCCTATGATTCTGGTTGTTGAATCATCACCTAGGAAAATATTACCTCCATCATACCTTTCATATTCACAGAACCACTCCTTGTCAAGAGTCATATGAAAGGATGAACCTAAGTAAACCAACCATGCCTCATGATCTGCATGTGTGCTTGAAGAAGCCAAGTACACATCCCCTCCTTCTTCTTTGAAGGCCTTTTATTTTGTATAAGGAGATTCTTCAGATCTTTTCTTTTTCTTAACTTTGGATCTACTATGCTTCTTGTAGTGCCCTTCTTTTCCACATCTCCAACATAACTTTACAAAATTTCTGGGAGATTTAGATATACCCTTAGACTCAGATATCCCACTTGAAAACTTGGATCTATTTCTTTCTTGGGAGCGTCCTCTTGCAAATAATGCATATGTGCTATATCCTTCCATGTTCTTCTGTCTCATCTCCTCCAACAAAGAATATGATACCACTTCATCAAACTTTAAGGTAGTTGTATTACTACCTATGACCACAACCAGATTATCTCATGAGTCTAGTAAAGAACATAGTAAACTGATACACTTATCTTCATTTGAAATTTTAATCTCAATAGATACTAACTAACTTACCAAAATATTGAAGGAATTCAAATGATCTGCCACTGAGTCTCCATATATCATCCTCATATTATACATCTTCTTTCTCAGAAATAGTTTATTTAGTAGGGAATTAGACTGATACAACTTCCCCAACTTATCCCATAAAACCTTGGTTGTATCTTCCTCTTACATATTCAGTAATAGTGAATCTGAGAGACACAGTCGGATTGTGCTCTTCGCCTTCTGATCTAACTTTTTCCAACCATCTGTTGAAGTTCCTGTAGGTGCAGTACCTGGATCCACCATGATCCAATGATCTATGTCCACCAACAGATCTTCCATATTGAGCTTCCACAACTAAAAACATTACCCATTAAACTTCTCGATCTTCATTTTCAAATTTCTCGCCATTTCTTTTCACCTGAAAAATAATACCACAAATCTCCCATTGTAACAAGGCTTATCACAGTCCCGAGCCAAACCCTTGACCACAAATGCGTCTTGAAGAAAACAAAGCTCTGATACCAAATGTAGATTTTAACCTTGTACAATATTTATTGCAAACATATTTTTAGTAAAAGAATAGAAAATATACAATGGAAAATACACACATTACACAGAGATTTTTCCCCTGGAAACCCAAACCGGGAAAACCAACATATTCTATATTTATTCATCATGTTACATTGTTTACAATATAATATACATATAGGAGCCAATGAAATCCAAAACCTTAACCCAGTGATCTAGATTAGTCAACATCCCTAATCCCTTAACTAGAAATAGAAAACTATCAGCAAAAACCATGTGTCGAAAAATCTCCCAACAATGGACACGAAAATCGAGGAAAAATGTGACATGTTTCCCGAGGAAAAAAAAAATCTTAGGTGCGCTACCCCATAACCCCCATACTAGGGGCATGGAGGCCCCACCTCAAACCCCCCTCCGCACCCAATGCAACATGCAAAGATTATAACACATACCGAACATATACAGAGTTAAATGTGTTGATTGATTGGGTTGGTTCCCATTGATGTCAACCCTTGAAGAAAGTCTGGTAGTGAATTCAGGTAGCACAAAGGTTTGGGTAATGGAACCAAGTTTGTTTAATGGATAATGGTATGAGTTTTGATATGTTTTTAGGTAATAGTATTCTATATGGATAGTACATGTCATGCCATTTCCGGTTGTATGTGGAACGTCACATAACTCCTCACGGTTAGACAATTATGGCCATGTGAAGTTGGAGAACCCTCATGAGTCATCTAGAAGCCCCAAAAGGTCAAAGTAGTCAAAGTGGTTGCAAAGAAGAAATTATTTAAATAGTAAAGAGAAGTGATGAGTGTACTATAAGTCAAAGTGGATACAAAAGAAATTATTTAAATAATAAAGTTAATGGAGAAATTACTAAGTGGACAAATGGTTAGAAGTGGGTTAGCCCTCAAATAAGGAAAACAAAGAAGAAATTATTTAAATAATAAAGAGAAGTGACGAGTGTACTATAAGTCAAAGTGGATACAAAACAAATTATTTAAATAATAAAGTTAATGGATAAATTACTAAGTGGACAAGTGGTTAGAAGTGGTTTAACCCTAAAATAAGGAAAGTGGTTTAAGACGGTTAGAAGGTAACCCCTTTAGGAAGCTACATGAAAGTATAAATAAGAGGCAAATCTCTCTCATTTTAATCAAACTTGAGAATATTGAATATCGACAAGTGACTGAGGTAACCAAAGGATATCTAGGCCAAATTTCAGAGGAAAGGTGAAGTAAAGAAGGTCAAAATTCAAGGGAGGATAAATTCTTTTGATGATGCTTTCTACGGTATGTTATTTATAGGTCATCTCACCATTTTCACAATAAAAAATTTTCTAGAATGATTCAGACTATGAAATTGGGAGGCCGTTGAGGAAACATATCCAAGTAGTTGTGATAAAAATTTCAGCTTGTGGATCGTTTTATTTTTGTAGTTACACTCCGTGGAAAATAGGGTTTGTGGCTAGTCCTGAAACTAGTCTAAAACAAGTGTTTCGAGTAAAAATGTCATAAATGTTAGATAATCCAAAAATACAATTATCATAGTTTATAAAGTTAGAATAAAAAGATTATTAATTTAGAATATTAAATTAATAATCTAGAACATTTGATAAATAAATGTAGAACTTTAGAGATACATTATTGTTGTAAAAGATATGACTCTAGAAAAGTGTCGTATCTTAGGCTCTAAATTAGGAGATTTGTTTTAAGATGGTTAAGATAGCATTTATTGTAAATGGACACTTGTTTATTT
>SNQJ01S0003676.1:27094-41923 GCA_010110895.2 Picea sitchensis | reverse complement strand
AAGGTTGAATTAGCATGGTGATGGTCCCAATGTTGCATGGTGATGATCCCAATGCAACATCTAAACTCAACTCAACTAGTCAAACTGAAGTGTCAACTGAAAGAGAATATTCTCCAGGTGGAATATTCTCTCCTAAAATATAGGAGACTGGGTAATGACTAATTATGACTAATAAACAAATAAAAACCTTAGGAAAAACAAATCCTAGGTGTGTGTGAAGTAACTCCAACATAACCAAACAACCCAATGTCTGGCCCTTGTCACCTTCAAGAACTAGATCTAATATTTTTTGTATCATAGGAAAAATATTTTGAACCTTCTCTCCCCAGAAACAACACTAAAAAGGTGTTGTAACCTTGAGATGTTCCTAAATGCTTAGGAACTATGCTAAGGCATCTCAAAACCTACTTTAGGCCACAAGATGGCTCTTGTACTAGAGGGGACTCCCTCATCAAATTCAAGAAAGGTGACTACTTATTGTCACTAAGTAACAACTCTCAACAGGAAGCTCAGAATACTAGATTTAAATGATAAAGAAAAAGGATAAATACAGCTGAGGATAACTGGAAATAAATACTGTAAATATATCAAATCAAAGACCTTTCCATTGGGCACATAGTCTCATTCAACAAAGAATAATAGCTGGTAATGATAGGTGGAAGAAAAGAGAATACCACTTAATCTCAGACCTAGCAGGGAGTAAGGAAATCCTTGTGAGATTGAAATGAATAAAATATTATTTGTTGGGCATTTAAATGAATCCAACCGTAGATAAGTGCATGAGTTGGGCATGAACCATGAATCCAACAATGTAACACTTATAAAAATAACTTGCAGGTGTATGGATATGTATCTACTGAATATGACACGATCATCAAATCAATAAAAATATATATGGAAACAATGGAGGTTGTACCAAATTGTTGTCTCCAAAATACATTGATCTCACTACAAATTACAAAAATAGAATAGAGAATAGAAATGAATTTAAAGAAGCTTAATACAAAAAATAGAAAGAGAACAAGGCTTTAGAGAAATGAGAAGTGAATCCATGGAGGATTCCTTCAGATTCCATGAGTCATTATTCCTTCAGACTCCATGAGAAGATGAAAAGGAAAATCCATGAGTCATTATATCAACTAATAATTAATCGAAGTGTATCTCATTGGTTTTGAATATCCCTTATTTTTTGTAATTAATTTCTATTGATGGAATGTAATTAATTTGTTCAAAATCCTACTAAAGGAAGTGTTTTCCCTAGTGATCATTAAAGTTGATCTCGTAAAGAAACCTTTTTTACTTTTTTCATTTCCTATTATAATCTATGAGAGCTATAGCATTTCATGGTCATCAATGCTCCCATGTTGTATATTGCACTCCCGATTATCAAAACTAAGTACTTCTAGCTCTGTGTAGTGGTTTCCTCTCAATACTCAAGTTTTCCCATTTAAATATTGTGTTCATGGTGTGATTATGTGGTTTTATTTTATGGATGTAATGTTCATAACTAGTTAGAATAGATCATGCAGGAAAGCGGTGCTATTATTTGGTTTGATCGCTTGACTTAGTATTAAAATAATAGATCCAAATCAAATTTGCTATCAATTAATTACATTTATTTGTCTCTAGTATCGCATGTAAACCTAAACTATTCTCACTTATTGTTAAGCTATGGTAGTGTTTTTAGTTTTAGTAGTTTTCATACGACCGGGTTCTAAGAATTAATCGATATCTACATTGATGTTTTGTTCTAGTAATCTATGAGTATTAATGATAGGGAAATAGACCTAGTAACGGATAGCGTCGATTGATAGCAAGATCAATACTATTGTGTTTATTTACAAGATTTTGGCTATCTTAGACCATACATTTAGGGGGCATTCAATGAGATTACAAGGACCATCTAGTTGAGAGATCATACTGCTAGTGAACTTTGATATGAGTTCTAGAGGGTGAGCCTTGAAGTGGTGTGATAAGTAAGATGGTGTACCTCTATAAAATGATGGCAATGAAGAATAATGTTTAAAATAGAATAATCCCTAAGCTCAATTGGAGTCAAGAGGTAGGGAAAAACACAAAGAATCTTAGGATGTCTAGAAGGGAAAAAAGGGAACTAGTCACCTAAGACTGGTTGGATATGACAAAAGAAGCTCTCATAGTTGAAACAATGTTTGAAAATGAATCAAAGTCAGATTGAGAACAATTAGTGGAGGAAGAATTTGACTCATATAAGGAGTCCTCATATGATCCTATTGGGGATCGATATAACCACAAGAAGAAAACCTGACGTGTTCTTGATTGGTACAAATACCATTACTACGAGGAGAAAAAATCTACAACTCAAAACAAGCATCAACCCAATATCTCTAAGATGCACATTTTTTATGGGACAAGGAATGTGAAATATAATTTGTTTACACTTAATACTTTGTTGGAAGCTACATGGGAAGTGGACTTCTCAACCAAATGGGCAATAATCCAAATCACTTTGCAAGATGTTGCATTTACTTGGTATCGAAAGATTGATAAGCAATTATCCTATAGAAGTTGGGACAAAATTGTTAGCCATTTTTGGGAAGCATATGGATACTTCAATAAAAAAATACTTCCTTTTTTTCAAACTTAGAGGAACTAAGGAACCCATACAAGATTGTGATTTTTAGTAAAAGTTATATTTATAAAATTGAAGTATTAAATTTAGAGCTTATATGAACTTATTGGTCCATCTCGGGTCTTTGGCCTGACATCTAATCTAATTTTTAAGGAAATGGATTGAATTCCTACTAGGGATCCCTTGATATCACCATCGGTATGGAAGATGAAATGGATTTGACTAAACATGACAAGTAATAAATGAATAAGTAATGGACTAAAAAACAAGATGAATGAATCCATGTTCCATGAACCTAAAAATGCCAAGGAGAGGAAACAAAAATATAATTAAAATAAATCAAACATTAGAAACAACAATCCAAAGAAGTTGAGCATGTCCAAAAAAAATTGAACACGCAAGATCAACAAACATTCATGGATCAAATGTAAGCATAGTGCAAGGAACTAAGGTTGATTTCCAAATAAGAAAGGGAATTGCAAGACATTCAAAATCATTTAAAGGGGCAGGATTGATATCAAGAACTGTAACAAGATTATAATGTCTTCAAAGAAAAAGCTCAAGGAAATAATTGTTCTATTGTCGGCCTTGCTAGAGAAAGGAAAGCATGAAAGTGTTTTAGAAGTGGATATTAAGTAAAAAATTGATAAATGTATTTTCAACATTCCCAAGGATTTTCATTGCTACGTTTGTGGTCCTAACATGTATGACATAAAGGGTTTCTCAAGATTTAAATATCTATAGGAAAAGGATTGTAAGATGATTGAGATAATAGAGGAGTAAAAACATAAGGGGGATTTTATTGCAACCCAAATTAGGCCAACAACTATGAATGAACTAGATTCAAGGAAGACCATACAAGGTGTTGATAATTGAAATGATCAACTTAACTGAATTGCAAAGTATTCCAATTCTCCCTAAATTAAAAAAAAAATAAAAAAATCTATCTTAAATTGGTCCTTCTTGCATAGACATACCTAGGCATTATTCAAATATTTTCTCTACCATGAAATTCCCTTCATGATTCGGTTAGTTTCTTTATCTACATGGTGTGTTACCTTGGGTCCACCTTCTACATTTGTCAATAAGTACTTTGGGTTCATGAACTGATGGTAGTGTGATGTTGGGATGAAGATGACATAATTTTTTATATGCTTGGTGTTATGATTCAACTCAAAATAGCATAAGAAACCAACATACACACAACGTATACTAGATATGATCATGGAGAAAAACTCCCAAAGTGATAATAGATATAAGTTACACAATAACTCATACATTAGAAGAACTTCCCTCAAATATCCCAAGTACATCCAGATATCTCAATCAAATTTCCATGTATTTTTGAGATCTATATATGCATATTCTCCCCCATTGCATATGTGGGTCACATTATAGGCTAATTGTTATTACAATATATACATTTAACCCCATATATACACCCAATGGCGTCATAACATAGTACTTTTCTTTGAAAATATTAGTCCTCAAATATGTGTAGCTAAGTGTTTGACATGTGGTGAAAGCAAGTAATAGTATTTTCTTATATTCTTATTTTCTTATTGAAATTGATGATTATCCATCCATCCATATTTAATTATTTTGAATTCCAATCCTTGATAGCTTCCTTTCCTTTGATTCTTGGTTTTGTTGTAG
Source organism: Picea sitchensis (assembly GCA_010110895.2). NCBI lineage: Eukaryota > Viridiplantae > Streptophyta > Pinopsida > Pinales > Pinaceae > Picea > Picea sitchensis. Next base: position 37,656 of record SNQJ01S0003676.1, on the reverse strand, counting down.
ACTCTCCAATTTGTTGTAGTTGTTGGTCTCTGATAATATGTGGTGGAATAGTTGTTCCTTGATTCCCTATCCAATGAATATCATTGATTATTCCATATTCTTCCTTGGTAATGCTAATGTTGATATTTTTGTCTTTCTTTCCAACTTTGTTGGTAATGAGGGCATCAATATGGTTCCACCATTGATGGTTTTTCTTCAATTACCATACCCTATCATACATCATATTTTTCAATATAATGAGGTACTTTAATTGTTTTTTTTGTAAATAAGAGTAAATGTTATATTAAGATCCTGCTAAAGCTGATAAAAGTGTCAAAATACAACAACATACTGGCTGCAGTTACTAGACTGCCCCAACAGAGGGGAAACCAGTCCAGCCAACCCCCAATTCCCAAGTTTTAGATTGTCACTGGACCAGTAGAAGAACAAAGTTCATACTGACTGTCATCTAATCTGTGAACCTAAGAAAACTTGACAAATAGCACAAAAGAGATAAACACCTGGCGAATAGCCTATCCACGTGGCGCGGAGGTCCTCTGTCCACGGTTCTTCTTCGATATACGTCGGTTGGTCGTCCCAACACTTTTCCTTTTGCTCGTCACGCTCCGTTTCCTCAGCTTGGCCTCTTCATTCCACGTCCTCCTGCTTCGCTGCTGCTGGTCATTGCCTTCTATCCCTTCCTGCACCTGTAACAGCATCAGGTACCTCCCCTGGAGCAGAGTTAGCTGGGTCCGGGGAGAGCTCGGAGTGCATAGTCGAGAGGAGATGAAGGAAGGTCGCTACATTTTCTTCTGTAGTCTGCAAACGATACTTGAGGTCCGCGACCTCCTTCCTAAGCTCAAAAACTAAGTCATACAGGATGACCAGTCGATCTCTGAAGTGCTTGCTGTCGAGGTGGGCCGTGGGTTGGAGGCGCGCTCGTTTAGAGTCACTATATGCCGGTGGTGCACTACTCAAATTGATCGAGGGTCCAGGGAAAGACATTGTCGCTGTGAATTGCATTCGGGGGTCCTGAGGACATCGCAGAATCTGGGCCGACCCTCGTGGGATAGTGGCCATGGAGTGAAGAAGCATAGACTGCAAAGGTGGCGGGGTGGTCGTGGAGCGAAGAAGCATAGACTGCGAAGGTGGCGGGGTGGTAGCTGTGGACGGAGTTTGAGGATGGGAGGATGAACAGGTCGAAGGGGAGATTGAAGGTGAGACCGGAGGTCGACGGGGCTTCCAGGGGGAGCCCCTCTTCGACCTTCCTCTAGGCCGTTCTTTCATGTGTGCAGGTGGGCGGGTCTGGACGAGGTTAAACCAGAGGTGCAAAAAAACTATGGAGACAACAGCTGAGCGAGCCTGGTCCTGTTTGCGTCGTGAAGGGAGGAGCCCCTCAGACCGCATACAGGGTGTAATGACCAAAACGACGAGCCAAGCCATAGAACAAACTACGGAGGAGCAAAGGGTGGCGTAAATGCTCATTACCTCGACCATTACCGTGACTTAAATGCAATTAATCGCCTGGGACGGCACCAGCCTGCGGCACGATCCCATCACATGGCTCCGTGTCGCATCGGACTGTGTCCTCTCCCATCCGTCGCCACGAGGAACCCACTAACACCCCATCCGGGGAATGAGGTACTTTAATTGTTGTTATTGATCTTCAATTGCTATTTCTTTTGATATAATACCATCACATTTTACCCTTACATCCTCGGGTTTGAGTTCCACTTCTTCAAGTATTTTAGGGTGGCATTCTTCAATTGTGTCTTGTTTCTCCTTCTGTAGTGACAATGAAAATTCCATCCATAATATTCTTACATCCTTCAATTCTAATTCTTTTTTTATTTTACCTCATCTATATTTAAGGATTCTTCAACTTTCTTACCTATTTCCTCTTCAACTTTTTGAGTACTATTCTCTTTAATAATTTTGGTAGTATCTTCATCCTTATTCATTGGTTATGACTTGTGTAGATCCATTTTCATATTATTAACATTATTAATAAGGCTTTGATTATTCTTACACAACCTTTTTATTTTTTCATATTTATTTTTCAATTCTTTGGTAGACACATCCTTTTCCTTCGTTCTGCTAATATTTTTTTATTTTAATTTATGAACCTCCTTACTGAGTCCTCCATTAAGAGCTGCAACTTATAAAATTGACTATATTCTTCCTAAGTTCTTCATTTGCTTTCTTCAATTCATATTTGATTTTCTACACAAATTCTAAATTCATTTCCCATATCCACTTATTTGAGAATAATTCTTCTAATTCCTCCCAAATACAATCTAATTTAATGTTCAAATCAAGACTATTCAACGACACATTAGCTTCCTCATGAAAATGAAAACTTATAAAAAAAAATCCCATTTTTATTTACAATTATCAACCACTCCACATGAACTCCACATGATAGATTAATATTCATATATTCTAATCATAAGTATTCCCATTAATTCTTCCTTGGGTTTAACTAAAACCCTTGACTTCAAATCAACTAATTACAATACCCAACTTTTTTGTTGTTCAAAATATATTCATGTAAGCCAACCCCTATGGAAAAATGCTCATCTACATATTTACATAATTATTGTGCGGAAACAATAACTCACATAATTGTGCGAAAACAATAACTTCAATTCCAATTACAGAAGAAAGACCAAAAAAAAAAAATAAAAAAAAATGAGTCCGACTACAGATAGAACAGACTCACCAAAAATACCTTCCTAATTGTCCTTAATTAAAATGGAGGACTGTGAGAAATTTGGTCTACACACCAAGACTCCAGAGTCCACCTTGGTTTAATTTTACGGTCACAGCTCAACTTCATTAGTTAACACCAACAACTGATGCATCATGTCATTATAATTTTCTGTCTCCAAACTTTGCTATTAATGGATATGGTGTTAAATCTTGCTACATAAAGCCTATGAAAAAATTGTCAGTATTTATTTTATTAGCCTCTACAGGTAATTTTTCAAAGGGATCATATAAGTTTCAGCCTCCTTTGGATGTAAACCAAATGGCACCTACAACCTATATATACCCCATGCCCAGCCTCCCTCGTTCGTTCGAATTAGGATATATACCAAATATATCTGAATATACAGGGATTATTCTAATTCATGAAACTGTATGCTTTATTCAAGAAACTGTACGTTAAAGCGCCTCCGGCTGCACTTCCCTCTCTCCTCCCTGAGTGTATGGGGTTGACCATCAGCATAAAGAGCAGGCACAAAGGCAGCAGTTCCAAGCGCGAATAAAGATCTAGTGCTAGAAGCCGGTCCTAAGCAAAGGTAAAGGTGAAAGGAGCAGATCCCGTTTAACTTGATTCAATCACTATCTTTTTTATATTTTTTATTCAGTTACTATTTTTTTATATATATATATTTAAGGAGTTTACCTTGATTCAGTCACTATTACTATTTTTTTTTATATATTTAAGGAGTGATAGAATATTTATAAGATTTTATATTTTTAAATTAATTGTATTTATTTGATAATTTATAAATCACATTAAAATAAAAATAAAATTGTTACACATCAATAAAAACTTAAAAAAAAATAAAAATCTAAAAAATAATTTTTTATTTTTCAAAAATTTCATTAATATTTTAATCTTATTTAATACAAATATATTAAATATATTATGAAAAAATTATTAATTTTTTTAAAATAAAAATCAAAACATGTCCATATTCTCTCCAATATGGTATATATACTTTACTCCACTCTACTCCTTCTAGATTTGAACTTGTGACTTCTTAAGAGGAAACAAATGTTCTTAACCATTAGCCTTAATCTAGAACACTAAATAAATGCTCTAGCATAGGGCACCACCTATGACGATGGAGATAAGGGTATAATAAATTGATGGCTCAAGATCCAAAGGAATATAGTAAGAGTGGAAGTCTCCCCTTGTAAACCATTAACATATTATTTTAGATAGTATGGTTATCCTTAAATAATATTAATGAAACATTATCCAATAATGACCATGATGATATGTATTCCCTCTCCATTACTCTCAGTTGACAATTGAGTTATGGCTCATAATCAATTAACTTCGTATTTATCTAATACAAAGTTAATAGCGTTTGGCTCATAATCAATTACAATATAATTTGTTCTACCTTTTGGTGTTTTAATTTAAATATGGACAAAATCTCTATTTTTTGTTGTTTAAATTGTATTTTTGAATGTATAAGTGGATTCAGCGTGCACTTCTCCAAACTTAACCACTCAAATCTTTAAATCCAACCATTCCTCACCAAATTTATAACAAAATCAAACAGGAAAAATCATCATAAAACAACCAAATAATAAAACGTTTAAACTCTCTTTAATATTCACCCCGATTCAATACTACCACAAGTAATATATAAATAATCCTTCAATGCTATCACAAATAATATATAAGTAGTCAAATTTGAATTGTTGCTCCAATAATATATAAGTCACTCATACTTGAATTTATAGCCTATATACTACCAATCTCAACATTAATTGTGTATTAGATGCAATTGTTTTCAACATATTCCACAATATGAGTATTTATTTAATTTATTTTTTAATCTTAAACTTTTATTAAATATATAATTATAAAATATATAATTTTTATATTAGAAGAAATAATGTAAAATTAAAATTAATTATTTTACAAATTTTGATATTTAAACAATTTAATCCAATACTTATAAATCTAAACTTAAGTTAAGTTTATATTTATAAACTAAATTTATAATGTTTTTATTAATTTAGAAATGGTAAAATTTATAATTTTTTTCCACAAGATAAAAAACTGTATAGTTTATAATGAAATATACATGTTGCTTAATCTTTTAAAAATGGTCAAAATTGACCCTTGTTAAAAATAGGTCACCTGTCAATGTTCAATCTTAGGATTGAGCATCTTTCATAATGCATTTTTTTTTGTCCTAATTTGTTTTTCAAAAATCTACAGTTCCTTCCTTTTACAAAATCAGAGGATCATAGGCCCTTGCTGCTAGACTTTACTGATATTAAAACATTCCAGTAGTTCCTAGTGCATTGATTTTTTTGTTCTTACATGATACATGAGTTTAGATCCTTTCATTTTGGCATCCTTTTTTCCACTTATGTATAGTCCAGATAGACAAAATATATAAATACATGACAACCCACTAAAAACGATATGTCATTGCCTCGATTCCATTGCCTTCATCAAACTCATAATACCCATAGGCACCTGTAGGTAGCTCAAGAGCTTCTTTGGATAGTGAGTTAGCCTTTGTGTTGTAATCACACATGGTGTGAAGGAAATACATATTTTCAAAGGCTCGAAAATTGAGCTTGATGTCTCTCATAATGGTTTCCAGGAGCTGGTTTTGAATGGAGGCTTTACCCATGGCCCAATCAATCACGATTTTGGAGTCCCCAAACACCTGCAAGGTTCTGATACTTTTTTCTTTAGCCGCTTCCAGGAGAGTCCACAAGGCATTTATCTCTGCTCTGTTGTTAGTCCCTCCTCCAGGTGCATATTTGGTATGGATATAATCAGTAGAGATGAGGTACATAACCACTCCCACCCCACATCAAGGGTGGTGACCTTGGCATGCTCCATCGAAAAAACCCCACGAATAAGAAGGATCAACGGTTGGAAGGATTGGGCATATTTTCTTTTGAGTAGTAGAGTCCTCCTTGTATTCGGAAGCCATGTTAATGGCGATCGTCGTTGTAATCTCCGAAGGAATACTCTTATCTTTAAAAAATGCATTATTACGTGCCCACCAAATATTACACATCAGTATGCCCGACAATCCTGCATACAGAGAAATGGATATGTCCTAGATCCAAGCCTTGTAACACTCTTCCAGAGAAATCTTATTCCATCTTCCCTTAGCCTTGAGATTTTCTTCAATTGCCGCGATGACCTAGCTTGCATAAGGGCAAGAGATGAAAAAATGAGTGATTGTTTCAGAGTTTGTTTTACAAAGAGGATATCTGTTAGGGCCACACCATCCTCTTTTCTGACTGTTATCCCAAGTTAATAATTTGTTGTTCAAAGCAAGCCAAAGAGTGATTTTGTATTTGGTCGGGAATTGTGCTTCCACAAAGGATTCCACCACCAGGATGGCTGAACTTCCTCTTGGCTCTCAAACCAGGATTTATAGCCTAATTTCACCGAGAAACAACCATTTTGGGGATTACGGGACTAGGTCAAAGAGTCTTCAATCTCCTCATCTAGAGAGATGAAGTTTTTGCCAAGAAGGCTCACATAAGAGTTCCACTCCTCTTTTAAATCGTCGGGGAGCTGAAGGGATTTTGCATTCTTCCATCCCATTTGTCCTCTAGGTTGATGGAAGACTATAAAAGCATCATATAAAGTGTGTATATCATTATCATGCAAGAAATTAAGAAGCTGAGGAGATAGTCGAAACCTCTCTCCCACACCCAGCCAAGGATCAACAACAATTCTAAAATTCTTTCCATTCCCTATTCTCCAAACCCTCCAGTTCCCTACCAATGGGAAGGCTTCTACCATGGCCTTCCAAAAAATAGAGTCCTTTGGTGGCTTCAGGGGGAAGCAAAACCAGTCTACCACCGAAAGAGAGGGGAAAATTTTAGAATTCATTATTCAGGTCCATAATGCAGAACCTTTAGTCATGCACGAGAGGTTACATCCGACTAAGGCTTTGGTGAAAGAGAGGACTTCCTTTAGACCCCATCCCCCTACTTCATTAGGAGCTGCAATGGACTGCCAGGAAGCAAGATGGAATCCTCCTGTCTCTTTGTGTCCAAACCATAAGAAGCGAGAACATACCCTTTGAATTTTGTCCAGGACTCCTTTAGGGATTGAAATTATCAAATTGCAATCTACCAGAATACTTTCCAATAGTGACTTGACAAGAACTAGTCGGCCTCCTCTCGAGAGCATTCTTTTGGCCCAAACAGATATTTGAGCTTCTTCCTTTCTTATTAACCATGCCCAATCTTCCTTTTTGTAGCAATAAGGTTTAAGGTTAAATCCAAGATATTTAATACCTTCATTTAATTAGCATCTTATAACTGGAAAAAGATTAGTGAAAGTAGCCTCCTTGACTTTTGAACAATGATTCAGAAGTAGGTTGGATTTCTCCAGATTAATCTTCATTCCTGTAGCTGTGCAGAAGAGAATCAGAATATTTTTTAAGTTCGAAAGATCCCTTAAGGCAACATAGACTCCTACAAAGATGTCGTCAACCAACAACAAGTGGGAGACCAATTCAGTTTCCAAGACTTTGATTCCTCTCAAGATTCCAATAGAACGAGCCTCCTTAATCATTCTACTTAGGGCCTCTGCTACCAAGAGAAAAAGAAAGGGAGAAAGAGGGAAACATTGGTAGATCCCCCTTGATAGCCTAAAAAAATAAGAGGGTGAGTCGTTAATGAGTAATGCAAAGGAAACGCTCTGAATGCACTCCATGATCCAATTTATTGAAACCACATTCATTCCCAGTTGGATAAGGACTAGACGCAGGAAGGTCCAATCGACCCTGTCATAGGCCTTCAAGAGATCTGGCTTAAGAATGGTCACTTTGAGGTTTCTTTTTTTTACTGAGTGCAAGACTTCTTAAGAAATTTCTACAACATCATGAATTTTCCTATTGAAGAGAAACCCAAACTGCTCTTCCCCAATGATCTCATTGAGTATCGATTTATAGATCACATTATAGGAAGAAATGGGTCGAAAATCCTTGAACGAAGTAGATTCTTGATTTTTTGGAATTAGACAAATAAAGGTAGAATTTAGGGGCCCAAATACCTTTCCTTCATGATGGAATTCCCTTACAACCAACAAAATATCTTCTTTGAGGAGATCATAAAAGAGCTTGTAAAACTCTACCGTGAAACCATCAGGTGCATAGATTTTCCCATTCTGCATAGAGGAGAAAGTCGATCTCAGCTCTTCTTTTGAGACTTTCTTCCCACCTGAGAGGGGGGAGGGCGGTCAAGGGTTAGGACTTCACTTGAAGCCTCCAGACAAGAAGACATGGAGCTAGAACAAATATCAAACTTCTTAGAACAAAGGGAGGAAGAGCTTGAGGGCCTATGGGGAGAATAGCGGAGGCAGGGACGAAGGGGAGAGGGAGAGTCCTTAGAGGGGGGCCTGGGAGAGGAATCCCTCTGAGGATGGGGAGGGGAAGCGGGCAGGGGGGAAGGGAATAAAACCTCTCTTCCCTTTGGAGAGAGAGAGGGGGAAGAGCTGTGGAATAAAGAGAAGGAGGAAAAGTAACCACAGGTGGGGAAGAAACTTCATTCAAATCCGCATTAGAGGATTCTTTAATAGACTGAATAAAAAGAGAAATAACCAAATCAAGAGGACCCTTACCATTGCTAGTTGTCTTCTTGATCAAAACTCCCAGGACCTCGCTCGTCGTCGCAGCCTTGTCAAATTCCAAGTTGACTTGTTCATTCTTTCCTTCAACAGTGATGGCTTCTGTCAGTTGTTGATGTCGAATGGTCGATTTTGGTCTCCATTCTTTGCAAGTGGGTAGAATCGGAGGAGTGAATTTCGAGCATTGTACCTTGAAGTGTCGAATCTCATGGAACCCATGAAATCTAAAGGGTATCCTCCAGTAATCAATTATGTGGTGCCAGACCTAGTATCCAAACACTATGTCAATGCCTCAGACTAGCCCCTCCCTCGGGTCAACTTCAACCATGATCCAGGCCCATCGCCTGTCCTTTTTTTGAAAACCAATTAGGTTCAAGATTCAAAAATATACCCAAACAATTACCTATATCTTTGAGGGTCTCTCGACTCCAAAAGTACAGAGGAAGGTCTGGCAGGATCGCCAAGACTTTCGATTCAAAATAAGGTTCATAGGCCGAGTCAAAATTAATTGTCCATGGATTTAAAAGAAGGTCGGAAGGACCCTAGAATCAATCCTTCTTCTCAACACTTGTGCAATCTTCTTCAGAAAGGAAAATAAAGGAAATCCATGCACATGCAAGGATATGAAACTCTAGAACATACCCTAGCTGGGGTTTCCACTAAGAAGCAAGCCAAGATTCTAGTTCCTTTTCCCCTGGTGATTTTCCAATAAACCTTCCCACTAGCATTTTGCTGGAGAACTTTGAAACTTCATCAATTGAGATTCCCTCTCATACTACCATCTTGATAGGGCCTTTTTCCTTAATGCACCTTGAATTTTTCTTTCTTCTGCGCGGAAAACCAGGGGGAGTTGGAGACTCCTTTCCTTACTTGATAACACCAGACTAACACTCTAAGGGCATATTTGTTGATTAAGGTTGGTTGTCATTGATGTCAACCCTTGAATAAATCCCCACAGAACAAAGGTTTGGGTGGTGGACCCAAGATTGTTTGATGTAAAGATGACTCATGATAAGTTGGAGACCCCAAGTTTGGGTAATGGACCCAAGTTTGTTTAATGGATAACAATATGATTTATGATATATTTTCAGATAATACTATTCTATATGGATAGCACATGTCATTCCATTTCTGGTGATATGTGGAACGTCACATAGCTCCTCACGGTTTGATAGTTATGGCCTTACGAAGTTGGAGGACCCTCATATGTCATCTAGAAGCCCCAAAAGGTCAAAGTAGTCAAAGTGGTTTAAGAGATTTTAAAAGGTAAATAATAAAGTGAAGTAATGAGTGTATTATAATTCAAAGTGAATAAAAAATAAATTATTTCAATAATAAATTTAATGGAGAAATTATAAGTGGGTTAATCCTAAGATAAGGAAAGTGGGGCCAAGTGACCTGGAAGATGTTTTTAAGGAAGCTACTTTGAGAGAAAAAATAAGAGGCAAGGATCTCTCATTTTAATAACACTTGAGCATATTGAATATATATAGGTGTATGAGGTAACCAAGGATATCTAAGCCAAAATTTTGAGGGAAGGTGAATAAAATAAGATTGAAATGCAAGGAAGGATAAATTCTTTTGATGGTGCTTTCTAAGGTATACTATTACAGGTCATCTCACCATTTTTGCTATAACTTTTTTTTCTATAATGAATCAGACCATGAAATTGTTATGCCATTGAGAAAACATATCCAAGTATCTGTGGTAAAAATTTCAGCTTGTGGTTCATTGTATTTTTTGAGTTACACTCCGTGGAAAATAGGGTTTATGGTTAGTCCTAAAACTAGTCAAAAACAAGTGTTTCGGGTACAAACACCATAACTTCTTCATAACAGATCCAAATTAAGTGAAACCAAATGTGTAGATTAGGGTACAATCTGTAGTATTTTTTATCACAGTTTCAGATCAATTTAACACATATTCCATGTGGGGAATGCTCTACAAGGTCGCTCTCTAGAATAAGCCAGAATTCAACAAGGTATGCTATTTTTTCTATAACTCATTTTATGAGAGGTTTCAAGTAGTGACACATGGATGAATTGAATAAAACACACTGAATAACAATGTGTATAAGTTTCATATCTTTATACATTACAGGTACAAAGTTATGATTACTTCAAGTTAGGGTTGTTGACTAATCCAAAACTAGGCATGTGAGACTAAAGAAAAGTTTGATGAAAATGATAGTCTCTTATTGTTGAAGTTAAGGAAGGTT
>SNQJ01S0003675.1:220987-237603 GCA_010110895.2 Picea sitchensis | reverse complement strand
TATTCATGTGGCAATCTGTCTATTTGATGCTATTGTTGCTTTAAATGTTTCAAAAATTAAAAAAAAATGAATATTTTTGTATTTTTTTAAGTTTGCCGATATATTGCCGATGTTTTGCCGATTTTTACGAAACGATGTTTTCTACACCCCAACAATTTTTTCGCTGAAACGATTTTTGTAACACTGCTTCAAACTTCTTTTTGTTTTGTGATGATTCCTTATCAATTTGACTAGCGGATCAAGACAGATACTCTTTCAATTTTTTATTTTATTTTTTCGTTTTTTTAGCAGCGGAAATAACATAAATTTCTGATGTTTTAAATGGCAAAATGCCCTAGCGTTGTCAAAGACCTGGAGTTCCACAGACTCTAAAAAATTGAGTGGCCAAAGGCCTGAAGTTATGTTGCCAGGGGCAAAAAGATTTGACCAAAGGTCAAGTAGCCAAAGGCCAAGATCAGATGTCACTCTAATACCAAATGTTACAAACAAACTTGTTTGATAACTACAAAAATATCCAATTTAAGTAGGATAAAATAGAGAGATCCATAAGGATAAAAGTAATTGATGAAATATGAATGTGATATCTGTTAATATTATGGTAGCTGTGGGAGGTATTTACCTCTACATGTGAACTTGACGAGAATAGAAAACTCCAGGAAGCAAGAGAAATCCTAATGAATTGGCTAATAACCCTAGAAGCCTTGTCGGCTCAAGAAGATAATTTATATTAGGCTATTAGCCTCCAAGAGAAGAAGTCGGCCAGAATTAATAATAATATACTGAACAGACACATACCCAGTCGTGAGTGTAATAATATCGCGAGAACTGGAACACATACCGAGGAAGGAGAAGTCGACCCGATAGTGAGTAGGATTACTATATAAATACTGATGATTCTCATTTGGCGACATCTGCAATTAGGTTTCCCGGTTAGTGCGCTACTGATTACTTGATCTAGATGTGAGTTTGGAGAAAGGTTGCGAGGTGGGCGACAACTATTGTGTTTTGGATTGGAATATCTCTTATTTAGGGTTTGGAACATCATTCAGGTCTTTGTGATGTGGTATCAGCAGGAGTTGATGCCCTACTCTTTGTTTGGCCTTCTATCTAGCCTAGGGTTTTTCTTCAGAATTCTTAGGAGTCAAGAGTTAAGGTGCTTTCGAGGAGGGTGGCTTCGACTTGTGGTTGGGTGGCGAGGGTATCGTCAATGAGTAAAGCAGGCACACCATCTTCTATATTCTAACAATATCCTTTGATTCTGATGAGGAATTACGAATATATACCTAAGCGAGAGTGCCCTTTCATTAAGAATCATGTCCTTTGAGACATGTCCTTTCATTATTACTAATTATTACTTATTAATTATTATTTAATGGTATTTATATTTTATATATTTATGTACATTTAGTGATTTAGGGACAACTATATATGCATAATGTGCACACTATATCCTATAACTGCTTTCAACCATGTAAAATCACTAATGTAGATTATTTTTTGGATGAGTGAATGAATTATAAATTTCTTAAAGGAATATAGGCTGACAAACGTTTCCTCCGACATTTCCAGTTTCCTTATTTCAACCATGTGAAATCACTAATGTAGATTTTTTTTTGGATGAGTGAATGAATTATAATTTTTTTAAAGGAATGTAGGCTGACAAACGTTTCATCCCACATGTCCAGTTTCCTTATTATGACTTCGTGGACCGAGCAGCAATGTACAAAGTGGGATCTCTATTCTATGCTATCTACTTCTTTGTTAGCTTTCCGATGTTCATAAGGTATGTTTTTCAAACAACATTGTATGTGTCAATTTCTTAAATTTTGATGGTGACCATGGGCACGTCTATGTCCTATGTTTGGCAAATAAATGGTCATGCTGCAAGCTAATAAAACTCTGCCTACCATTGGTCTGATTTTTTTATGAGAAACAAGGAAGATTTACAAGGGAAAACAGGCGTGCTACGTTTGCTAGAAATTTTTGTGCAGTGGAATATTTTTTTACTGCTAGTTATAAATAAAATTGAACTGAATTGTATGTAACTATTTACAAATGTTACAATCTATGTAGTAATTACGTCTAGGATTCAATTTAGTCAACTCTAAAACTCTTTCTTTTCTACAAAACAGAAATGCTTCTGGGCTGTACTAAGTAATGTTCTAATCTACTAGTCACAATAATGCCCCACGTATCCTTTCTGTCCTGTAGATTACAGGAGTCATTGGTCTTGCAATGCTTTAGATTATTGATCGTTTCTGGTTCACATTCAGTTTCATCATATACCTTTTTTTTTGTATCACTTATTTATGGGCTTTATGTGTTTAAGATGCTTCAACTGTTCCAGAAACGAAGTATAGGATGTTTCTCTTTTAAACCATGGTTGACAATATGCATATTATTTTCCTTTGTAAAATTTTCTAGTGCCATGAAGATAGTTCTTACTGTATTGAAATCCCTGCTCTGATCAAATGAACCGGTTGGATTATCTTAGAAAAGTAGTTGTATTTACATTTCTGACTTCATGGACAGATTTATTGATTTTTTGAAAATCAGCAGCTAAATCTGAAAGTAAATTCGTTTTTTGTAGGTTGGACGAGAAACCAAATGATCCTTGGAACTTGTCTAGAACAGCTATTGATGCTCTAGGAGCAGCAATGCTAGTGACAATCATGTTGGATTTGTGGCGCCTGTTTTTGGGGCCGATTGTAGAGATCCCCAAATCGATACCATACAAAGAATGCCTTTCTTATGGCCTACCTTGGATGTCATAATCAATATATGGAATCCAGGAGATCCCCAAATTGATACCATACAAAGAATGCCTTTCTTATGGCTTCCTTTGGATGTCATAATCAATGTATGGAATCCAGGAGATCCCCAAATTGATTCCATACAAAGAATGCCTTTCTTATGGCTTCCTTTGGATGTCATAATCAATATATAGAAACCAGGAGACAATTTTCTCCTAGTTCAGCACGGGCATTCTGCTTGGATTGTGCAATGTCGAAGAAAACCTTTGTTTTTACATAACTAGATGGTTATCTTTTTTTGAATAATGAGATCATCATTGGTTGCATTTTATATAAATATTTATTCAATAGCATACTAAGAAGAAAATCATAGCTGAGTGCTATGTCATGGTTCTGCAGATGTATTTTTAAATTCAATCAAAGAATCTTTACCCTTTTTAAGCAGTTGTATTACTGTGATGAATAATGAACAGCTTATTATTAGATCATTTTCAGGCAACACCTCTATTTGTAATTTACCTCTAGCCTCTAGGAGATGTGTGGCATGACAACGGTGTTTAGTTGAGAGGATTTGTCTATTGTTTGTCCATATGTGGTTCCACTTTATATAAATGTGACCATCCATATGAAAGTATACAGCAAATGCCCCTAACCTATATAATAATTATAGTAGTTACCCCTAGCTGTCAAATTCTAGGTACCCAAACATGACTAAATTTCTAGTTTTTTAATTGTCTAGCTGTATACAATTTGGACCCAATTTTGGTCATATATTATTCTATTTTGGTCGTATATTGAATTTTTTTGGTCATGATTTGACTGATTTTGGTCATATATAGATTACGTCATTATAATAGTTAGACCTCCAAATGTATTTCATTTTCCAAATTGACTTATTTACCAGATTATAATGAGAAATCATCTCATGTCATATGTATCGTACCAACCCTATGCTCATGTACTGTTTGAAGGGATAAATATTTGTCTATAGGAGATATCGCAAAGTGATTGGTGGCTGGGAGTCTTTAGAACCAGATTAAAAAAATATGTGTATTTTGAGGCTTTGAATCTCTCTCATTTCTTTGTTGAACGATCACACTTAGCATTTGGTCCAATGCCAATAAAGGGAATATCTCGGTTGGATATAGCTGAGCTACAAGGATCCAATTGGAAGGAGAGTGTTTAAAGACACTCCTATCCTGCTGATATGGGAAATGTATTGAATGAAATTGGATCAATATCTTTAATCTAGTCTGATCTATTACTTAGTTAGGAGGGATCATGGAAAGGACATGCTCGATACCATGATCAATTCCTTTCTCAAATCTTGCTACCATTGCACAACCCCTTCCTACGTGCCAAAGATGGCCTATGACAGCTTCTTAATTCCTTGTTTCTTCTCTTGTGAACATGTGAGCATGTTTCGTCAGAACTGTCCCCATTTTTGTGGGATAACTAAAGAGATATGTCTTGAGACCCTCAAGTTGTAGATATGGAGTGTGGAGAGACTACATGACCAACAATGTCCTTGCAGATGGAGACCCTTCTCACCACCCTAGAGGTCGGGATTTTCGGATGGCATCCACCACATCAGCTAGCATCCAAAAGGCAGTGGGCCTTGCTCATGAGGTACAAGTCGGTGTATGGTGAGTGTCATTTCAATGTGCAGAGACATTTTGAGTATATTGTATCTTGGACTGCTTTAGACTTCATGACATATTCTTGGATATGCTTTTGCCCATGTTTCACCTTGGTTGTTGACATTTGTGCCCTAGTAAGCGGTCTTCGGGAATGGGTTTGCTACTAGGAACTCCCTTGAAGAACCATCATCTGGATTTCGATATACACCAATTTCCATCCTAAAACCCCCATTTCCCTTGTCTACTTGGGATTTTTAGGGTGTTTGACAAGAAGGGGTTGTCCCTCATTCCATGGGAAGAAGGGTTAGAGAGGCCCAAAGGGATTGTTGTTAGCTAAAAGATAAAAGCCTATATATAAACCTTTTAGATGCTTCACCAAGGTTCCCAGAAGCAATGGTGTTTCTCTATAAGAAAGGGGGACCCACAAGAAAAAATGATAATGAATACTTGAGGGGTTAGTTGGAGGATAGGAGGTCTCATCACAAATTGACCTATCATGATCATGGGTATCCAACGGTATGACATTACCATAATTTGGTCACCAGAAGTCAAGGTGGTGGCTCGGTTACACAAGCTGAGGAGAAGTCTCATCATGAGCCGACCTTCTCCCATTTCCACAAGGTGATAGTGAGTGATTTGTTGCTCGAACCTGCTTGCCGGGCGGTGGCCTTCAACTTCGTTCAAACATGGAAAAGAAACAAAGAATGGCAAGAAGAATGGGCTTGGAAAAAGTGCGACTGCAAACAAAGGTGCCACACACCTCTACAAGGCACTTATGAATGAGACACTACAACCCCTTGTGTCATAGACCCCATGCCAGTGAGTCTTGATCCATAACCACTTCATATACTTCACATGGCTTAGAGAGGGATCACTTGGAAACACTCCTTCACCTAGGAAAGATCTACCCAATGAGACACCACCGTCAACCCTCCCATTTCCATGTTTGGCAAAATTAGCATAATGTCTTTGAGCACTTGTTTGATCGAGGTAATCTTTGTGGACATGCTTAGGTGGCTCATTTATTGATTTGATTTACTCATGATATTTTGACTTGAGATCTTTGAAGGACGTGCTTATATGTCTTTCTGAGAACCCTAGTTGGTGGATAACTCACACCCTCTACAAAGGCACCCATGAATGAGACACTACAACCCCTTGTATGTCATGAACCCCATGCCCAGTGAGTCTTGATCCATAACCACTTCATATACTTCACATGGCTTAGAGAGGGATCACTTGGGAAACACTCCTTGAACTAAGGAAAGATCTACCCAATAGAACACCTCGTCAACCCTCCCATTTCCATGTTTGGCAAGTCGCATAATGTCTTTGAGCACGCACTTGTTTGATCGAGTAATCTTTGTGGACATGCTTAGGTGGCTCATTTATTGATTTGATTTACTCATGATATTTTGACTTGAGATCTTTGAAGGGCGTGCTTATATGTCTTTGCAGAACCTAGTTGGTGGATAACTTTGGGAGAACAAGCCTAGCTTGGGCTTCCATGGGGCTTCAAGCCCACAGGGTGGATTCCAAGGGCCCACTTACCGAATGAAGAAGAATTGCCTTTGGAGGCCTAAAGGACATCACAAAGGACCTAAACTATCCCCTATTGCCCAAACGATTCACTTGGGAGGACTAAAACGTCACCCTTGAAGGGTTGGCATCATCATTAGGGCTAGGGCATTGGTGGTGTGAGGTGCTAAATTGTGACACTTAGCATGGAGGAGGCTTGAAGAGGTCATGACGACTTGGAGGAGGGCCTCATTGGCCCCAACGACTTCAAATTTTGCTCCAACGAATTTGCTAAAGGGTCAAAACGTCCCTCCTAAAAGGGTGGCGTCACTTTTAGGGTTTTCTTTTGTGCAAAAGTAAAAATTAGAATGAATTGTTTAATATGATTTTGTTGCAAGGGGTAAGATAACGGTTGTGGACCCCTTATCTTATGTTTTACCCTTGCTAATGTGGACAAACTATATGATGGACATTTTGTATAAATACAGATCATAAGATCTCATTTTGAATCATAGCTCTCCCATGTGGAGAAGGGTACTTGGCTGAAATTTTCTCTACCTTTGGAATATTTCATCTCTCTCTTGTTATTTGTCATGGTTTATATTGCTAATGGTGAATTGAAATAGTGCGCTACACTTGGAGGATCTATCTCTTGCTTGTTGGTGGAATATTCTTGGTCATTTAGGGTTTGATTTTGCATCTATTGTGGAATTGGTAAGGAAAATTTGAACTTATTGTCTTATATTCTTGCTTTCTTCCATAATTTTTCTTGGTTAAACCCTTGGAGGAGTATAAGGGCATACACCCTCCCCAAGGTCCATTTACTTGCTTTGAGAAAGGTTATTTATCACAAGGTGACTTGGAGAACTACAAGTGAGTATACCCTCCAAGTTCACGTTGGTTTGATCTACAAACCCTAGGAAATAAAAGGGATTACACCCCTAGGTTCCTTGTGGATCAACCACATACAATCCAAAGCTGCATTCAAAGGCATATTATTGCTCAAGGTTTTGCTAAGAGAAGTAAAAGGGCTTACACCCTCTTGGCATATCCTAGACGACTTAGCTATTCTTGGGAATTACGATGGTGTACACCCCCAAGGGCTTAGCCTAGTCATCTTATTCTTTGACTCCATAACCCAATAGTGAGGCACTAATCATTTCAGATTTGCATTGGAGATATAAAATTGTTGCTTTGGGAAACGTGAAATTTCGTGATTTTGAAGTTGTTCCTAGTGGAATCAAAACTATGTTATAAATGCTTGCTTGAGCCACTAGGGCATCTCATTTTTCCAAGTATTTCTTGTTGCTGTTACAAATTTAACCTACAACCATTAGGGCTGCAGAAAACCCTAACCAAGCTCTTCAATAACTCCTAATTTAACCATTGAAAATTGCCTAAAATCTGCCCACATAATCTACTAAGTTTTGAGCAAGTTTTAGTGGTTGAATCTCTTTCTGTAATAATAAGTTTGTTACATCCATAAGGCTGATAAATATCACTGCAGTCAAATTTGTGTAACAACCTTGTTTTTTATGCTAAAGTCTTGCCTTTTCATTCTTGACTTGAACTAGTCTTTACTAGTTTGTCTCTTGCTTATTCAACTAGACTTTTAGCATTTATTTTGCAGCCCTTATTATCTTTTACATGCTGATATATATCATTGATTGTTGCTGCAATTAGGGACAGCAAGCTTAACTTGCTTGTCCACCTAACATACTATATGCAAGTGTGGTTTTTCTTGTGTCTCGGACAAGTACAAACACTTTTGCAGGTACCCAAAGACTTGGCAACCTTAAACCATCCAGACACGAGTCATCAAAACCATTTTTCCTCTTCCATTATTGAAGGTACCCAAAGACTTGGCAACCTTAAACCATCCAGAGACGAGTCATCAAGACCATTTTTCCTCTTCCATTATTGACCTTTAGGGGGACACTTCTCTTCCTTCCATTCCATCTGTCTCAATCCCCCTAGGGTCACCAAGATCACCTCCCTAGAGTGACCTAGTCATCCTTGAAGTGTGGGACCTATATCGAGGTGGCATTGGGTATAATGTCCCTTAGTTGTCGCCACTTGGTGGTTGGGTCGAGCTTTGCCCAACCTACAACTTGTGCGATAACAGGGCCACAACAATGCTTTTTCTTTTGATTGTTGGGAAGCTACATTTTGTGGGAATTTCCAATTATGAATTTTGTTTTACATTTTCTTTTTCTAAACATGAAAAGGTTGTGCACCTGTGACATTCAACTTTCTACAAGTTCTTGTAACATCCACAGTTTTAATCTCTACAAATTGTAATGTAATTGTATAAATGTGATTTAGCCCGGTGTGCCGATATGTTTGGGGTGAAGAGCCCATATTGATTTAATGTGGTGAAGGGGTGAATTGTATATTATTTACATTGAAATAATTAATAAAAGTGATAATCATTGGTTGTTTTATGAGAGGGATGAAAACAATGGGGGGCTATGATTCCACAAGAGATAGGGGTCCAAGGGGGAATTATCCATGGGTATTAATCCAACCCACATTCCTGAAATTATTATCATTGTGTATAAACCTTCTATTTGTTGTTGAATGTTCCCAAAACCAATAATTTAACTCATGCAAGGGGATGAGTGTGAGAAGTCACATCCCATCGTTATTGGAGAGCATGGATTGCAGTACAATCATCTTTGGAAAGAGTGAGAGTCGAGCAAGCAAGGGAGAAGAAGGGAAATTCTTATGCAGAATAGAGACAAGGTTACATGTAGGTTTTGAGCAGCACGAAGAGAGCTGAGAGCTAAGAAGAGCACCACCCATGTTGTGATTGAAGGCAGCCATTGTTTGGTTCTGTTTTATGATGAGAAAGTGGCATCTGTGCCTGTAAAAACAGGTCGTAAGTCTGCAATACGTTTCCTGTTGCGGAAATGACTCAAGAGCCTTATGAAGGCTACTGTGAGCACTCCTTGAGCAGTTGAGAGTTCCTGGAAGTCCCCAACTGAGAGATTCTTGACCAATCGAGTGCATTGAAAGCCCTAATAAATGAATGGTACAGCCTGAGGGACTATGAGCAATGAAGGGGGTACATTCCTTGGGTGGTGCGGGTTGTGGGGAAGAGAGTTGGAGGATTGGAACTCTTGTGGGAGTAGAACGTGGGTTTTGGGGTTACTGTGTGGAGAATGGACAACCAAGAGGGTTGGAACTCTTTGTGGACTCATAACCTCAGCTTGGGGTGGCCTGTTATTGAAAGAAAATGAACAGCAACGCCTATGGTTGAGAGGTTCATCTTTCGTACGCAACCAATTGGTTAACTATTAACATATAAGTTTTTTGTTGTTTTTATGATCTTATTCCCTTGTATAAATGTTTTATATGAATGTTGTGTGTTTGTTGTTTTGCTTGAACAGTTGTATTCATGGTTTTCTTTATGTTGTAGATGTATTTAGAATTATGGTATCATAAATGGTTAAATCTGTGTGATATGTAGCTGGTAGGCTACAGGAAATTATTAAGTAGAAAAATTTATTTTAAATGTGTTTTCTATGATTAATGTTCCTCAGTTGGATTGGGGTATGTTACATTATGGTATCAGAGCTTCCGGTTCAAACATCAAGCTTGTATGGACCAAGAACCAACGTAAATTTGGTAAAAATTGTTTTTTCAGATTTCAATCTATGATGAATTTAGGCAAAAACTGTAAAAAATCATAGTGAAATCCTCAAATTCATGAATAATTTGAGTTTTAAATACTTCAGAGTTGTCAAAGAGATGATTTGGGGCATTAATCTGTAGGTTGCAAAGTTAAATTCGACTTGTTAGGTCAAAAATTCATGTTCTGATGGCAGTCGAAAGAGCTAGGAGAGTTTGATAAATCGACAGCCAAGATCACGTTTGATTTTGAGATCAACGGTCCAAATTCATTGTAAGTTGATTAAAAACTTATAATTTTTTCAGAGTTTTGCAAAAAGAAGAGAATCGACGGTCAGGATTCATTTTCGTAGATTGGTGAAGTTAAAGAATTGACGGCTAGGATTCATCTTCGTAGATTGTTGAAGTTAGAGAATTGATAGTCGAGATTCATTTTCGAAGGTTTGGAAAATGGATTAGATCGATCGTTGACATTCATCAGCAGAGTTGGGTGAAGTTTGGTGAATCAACAATCAAGATCTTTTGAATAGGAGATCGATGGCCTAGATTCATCTAGGATTTGGTCGAAAATTTTCCCAAGTGTTGGAATTCTCCAAGAGAGATCATCGATGGTCGATGGTCGGGTCGACGAGATTTGCAAAAGTACTTGGTTTTACCCAAAAGAGTTTGTCGATCATCGATGGTCAGATCGACAAGTTGGGAGAAGTGTTTCGTCCGCCAACGAAAATTATCAATGGTCGAGGATCGAATCAGCGAGTTTGGCAAAGATTTTGGTTTGGCCAAAGGAAATCTCTGATCGTTGATGGTCGATGATCGGGGATTGGTAGATTTTGGTGAAAGGTTTCATGCGTCCATAGGACATCGCCAATCATTGATGGTCGATGATTGGGGGTTGACAGAATTGGCGAGGTGTTCAATCCATCCAAGAGAAATGGTCGATCATTTATGAAAGGAAAGAGGATGATGTGTCTTGCCATGTCAACATCCGCATCCATGCGTCATGCCACATCAACTAGAGTGTCAATTCAGTGTCCATGTGTCATGTCATGTCAGCCAAAGTACCATGTCAGCATTCATGTGTCATGCCACATCATCATCTATGTCCTTCCACGTCAACATAGTTGTCACATCATCCTAGAGATGGTCAATGGTCGAGGTTCAACGAAATTTGTAAACAAGTTGGTTGCTAAGGAAATTCGTCGATCACCGATCGTCTATCCGAGTTCGGTTAGATTTGTGGGTAGAATTTGGTTTTCCAGGAGAGATGGTTGATGATCGGGGTTTAGGGAAATCAGTGAGCAAGTTTGATTTACCAAAGAAATAGTCGATCGTCGATCGCCAATATAGTGTTGGAAAATCAATGATCCATATTGCTTCGAGTTGGCGATAAACGGTGGAAACTCGTCCATGGGCTTGGGAAAGGTTTGACGGATCAATGGTGCAGATTGAAGGATGGTGATAACAGTAAAACAATTGATTTTCCACGAATTTTTATGATTTTGAAGGTCTTCAACTTGTAAGGCAATTTTGAGGGCCTAAATGACATTTTTAGGCAATGAAAAACACGAGAACATGATATACAAAGGTACACCCCGTCTTTGTAGCTTAAATAAAAGAACTCGAAGAGAGCTTTCAAACAAGCTAATCTAGACGCAAAACAGAGCTCGTATGATAAAGTTACACCTGGAACTGTAGAGGTTATATTTTTGGCACCAATTTACTTTCGGAGGGCATAACTCCTCACTTCAAAGTCAGTTTGAGGCATGAGTAGTCTATGGAAAGCTTATGGACCATAGAAGTCAGCCATGGAACCAGATTTGGAATCTGGGTGCACAAAAATGTACGGGAAGAGAGAGAAGACACATGTAGTATACACGGTTAAAAATGTAAAACAATCAAAACTTCTACGAGTTGTAACTAACAGTCTGGAGCCCAATTAAGGGTGAAAATTTGACGGATCGTTCAGAAGGTAGTCATGGACATACCCAATTGAGATTTTGTCAAAATCTCAAAGTAGTTGGTGTAGGAATGCATGAACGAAGCTAAAATTGTCAAGTCGAGAGAAAGTCCAAAGGGGCTAAGTTGTCATTTCCAGATTTTTGCAAATTTTGATTGGAGCATTAGTTTGACAATCTGAGAGTTGTTGTGAATTTAGTGTTGGAATTATTATCTGTGTCACATAGAAAAGTTTCCTTGGTTCTAGATTGGTTTAACCTTTGTAAGTGGAAAAAGTTCATGTTTGAGATTATTTGCACCAGGGAGAAATGTGCACAAAAGGGGTAATTGGAAATATTCAATTGACTATAACTTTCTGCTCAGTGCTCATAATTGAGTGAGAAGTAGTTGGTGGAAAGCTATTGGATAAGAGAATCTTGATATCCACTCAGAATTTGGTTTTGAGTGGAAGGATCCTCAAGAAATCAGAAGAAAAGTGACTAATGGACTTGAAGGACACCATTGAGCAAAATAAGAATTTCAGGAAGCCATAACTTTTGGCTCGTAAACCAGATTGAAGCATGAGTATGGTCATTGGAAAGGTAATCCAGAGGACAACATGACACAAGGTCTAAGTTCTCCAAGGGAGCACCAAGTTTCTTCATAAAGTTGTAGGAAAAGTGGAATTGGAATCTATGAACCATGTAACTACTTGATGTGAATTTTTTTCCAAATAACTTCAAAATTTGGAGAAACTTTCCTAAATGATAGAGGTGAGTGTTGATTTTTCAATAAGCTAGGTTAAGCATGAAGTTCATTCCATTTTAGCATTTAACCATAACCATAAATGTTGCAGCAACCAAGATCAGAAGAAGAAGCACCATGCACAAGAACACAAGAAGTATCCTAGGAAACCCTTCTCAACAAGGGAAGAAAACCCAGCCAAATCCCTTGCTATATTCCTCAAGAGAAAGACCTTCACCACCAAGATAAACCCTAGCACACAAGAGGGTTCTCAAACCCTAGAACTCTAGCGCCTAAGAGAGGTGCACACTATTCCCAAAGAAGTGTACTTGCTGAAATTTCCAAACTCACATGAAAGATATGTTTCCTTAAAGGGGATTTTACCCTTATACTAACCTAATCCTATCAACAGAAGTGTTTATTGGCACAACAGGGTCGACCTCACTTAGCTTATAATATAATTAATATTAACCAGATTAATTATCTTTTACATTAATTACCAGTTACATTAAGGTAGGGCCGACCTGTACCCTTTACATTACAATTAGGGTTACAGGTAGGTATGACTCTTGTACAATATAGCAAAGGATCTGATACACCCACTAGTGTTCATCCACTAGGGGCAGATCCATAGGGATGTACATATCTTTGGCTCACTACATTACACAAGAGAACCAGATCTTCACATGTTCACATGTGCTCGTCCACAGGTAGGTCCACTCTACAGATCTTCTTTCCCACTGCCTCACACAGGAGAATCATCTGGAGTTTTCTTGTCAACTTTGCTACTTAGAGGAGGCTAATACATCATCTTCATTTATGTTCACATGACGATGCACCCAGCACTTTGGGGTTTCACACGTTCACTTTGCGCTCAGCCACAGGCACGTCTAACTCAACAGATCGCCTTTCCCACTGGATAATCATCTGGAGTTCTTCTCAACTCTCTGAATGGAGGAGGTCATCTCTACGTTCCAACTCAATCTCAGGTAGGAACCACGTACCCTTCTTAGGGGTTTTCTCTCAGGTTTGTAAGCTGAGAGAAAGACTCACATAGCTGCAATGATCCACATCTCACAGGTTTGTAAGCTAGAGAATGTCTCACATAGTCGCAATCGTCAACACTCCCTCTCAGCTAGGGAGGCATTCTTCATCATGCCAAGTCTCACATGGATGTACTCTGAATTTTGTCTTGGTTGGAGTCATTGATACTCCCTCTCAACTAGGAAGGTATTCTTCACCAAGTTAGTTTGGTGAAGATGTCTGCAATCTGCTCATGTGTAGGAAGGTATTGTATGTGTACGATTTTTCTCTGCATCATATCTCTGATATAAGGATATTTCATCTCGTCGTGTTTAATCCATCAGGAAGCACTGGGTTCTTTAAGGAGATTTTCACACGACTCTTGGTCATCATCATAGGATTCATCTTATGGTCAAGTAAATCTGTCATAAGCTTGTGAAGCCATATTGCTTCGAACACTCGATGTTATATACTCTGCCTCTGTGGTACTCAAGGCCACATAGCTTTGTTTCCTACTGTATTAGGAAACCATGGCAAACTTCAGGGTAGAACATCAATCGGATGTGTTTTTCCGGTCCACTGTACTTTTCTGGTCAATCTGAATCGGCATATCTTGCAAACTCAAGTTCACACTAGAGGGATATCTCAGGCCATATCTAATTGTGCCTTGTATATATCTCAATACATGTTTTGTTGTTGTCTGTCTCGGTTGACTCATGACATGACTAAGCACATTCACTGCATGGCATGAATCAAGTCTGGTGTTAATCAGATACATCAGTGATCCAATCAGTTGTGGATGAGTCTCATCTGAATCATCATCAATCTTTTTTAAATCTATCATGGTGGATTTTGCATTCTGAACTTCTTTAATATTTTCACTGTATATTTTCCTTGGCTTAGGTAAATCTCATTGGTCCTCTGTCATACTTCTTGTCCCAAGAAGTAGAGCATCATACTCAGGTTCTTCATCTCGTATTCAGAAGTCAAGGATTACTTGTATCCAACAACAAGGCTTTCTGAATAAGTCATCATGATCAAGCTCTCGTCATCAATACTACAATGATATAGGTTTGGATTAGCAACACTCTTGCTGAAATCCAAACTCATCAAGAATCTATCTATCTGATATAGTTTCCAACTCATGGATGATAGTACAGATGGAAGTGTATCAGGTTCATTGGATCAAGTGTCTCATCATAGACAACTCCCTATGTTTTGTATTTCTAAACACTTCCATCAATTGCACGTTTGATCTTATAGATCAACTAGGAAGTTACTATAGATTTCCCTTCTGGTTCTTGAATAATATCTTATGCATCATTCTTTAAGATATATTGGTATTCTTCTTGTTATGGCATCTTGCCATACCTGTTCTCTTGTGGCTTCTCTTAGGACAAGGAGGCTCATCATCAATAAGGTGTCTTGTAACTGAAGGATAGCTTTGAAGATCTCTTTTACTTTCTCGAGATGTGCCTTGAGAGGCTTGTATGTTTTCTTTGCTTCTTGCAGAGTGAGTCTAGGTAGGCCTTTTATTCCCTACTGCAATATCTCTGACCATATCAACTGAATAACCTGGATCAACTGGAATAAAGTTTGTCTCCCTCTAAACTGTTGAATGGGGAGAAGGTATTATTTTACTGTCAATCTTCATCTGAGATTCTCTGGGTTTGTTTGAATGGATATCTCTTCTTTTTAAGGAAAACATCTCTGGTTGTCTTGTATAATAATCAATCAATATGGTTTGGACTCCTGTACCAGGGATAATGGTCCAAGTCTTTGAGGATTCCCATACTAGGGATTTATTCAAAAAATGCAATCAACTATAACATTTGAAATCAATTGGTTTACCTAGTTTGCAGTCATACTTTAGTTTTTTTTTTTTTAGAGGAAGTACTTCTCTCTCTTTTCTTCATTCTTTTGAGGTGGGTCTGGATCAATGTCAGCGGTGGAAGCATATTGTCTTCCCTTCTTCCTGGTTGGACAATTTCTTGCATAGTGTCCATAGTTGTCACATCTGAAGCACTGAATTTCTAAAACATCTATTCTTTGATATCCTGGATTTGATGAGGACTTTTCACCTTTAAATGTTTGCCTGAAATTTCTTTTGAATTTTCCTCCCTTCTTTGTATGAAGTGCAAGAGCATGATTTTCTTTTGAGGAATCTTTCACTCCTCTATTTCTAAGTCTAAGTTCTTCTTGAGTATAATCTGTCCATAGACGATCAAAGGTTGGTAGAGATTCTCCTCCACTGATACTCTAAATGAAAGGCTGCCACGATTTTGGAAGATTCTGGAGAGTGGTTAAGACAATTTCTCTATCAGACATGATTTCCCCGATGGTCTCTAGTTGTTCTTTAATTTCTGATAGCTTCATAAAGAAGATGGCAGTTGAATCACCCTTCGTCATTTTAGTACTTTGGAGTTGGCTCTTTAGGGTAAGAGCTCTGAGGGTGTTGTCACTTTCAAACATTCATTTTAAGGCTTCATACATATCATAGGTTGTCTTTAAGTTGGCAATTTGAGGTAAGAGGTGGTCTCTTACTGAGTAGATGATTAATTTTCTTTCTTTGACATTTTTTTCCTTTCTTATCTTCTTCTCCATATCTGTAGTTGTGGCTGGTAGGGTTTTAGTTGTCAAGTCAAAGAGGTCATCTTCTTCAAGAATGACTAGAAGCCTTGATTTCCAGGAGCTGAAGTTGCTTGCTCCATCAAGCCTATCTTCTACTAATGCTTTGTTCTTCAATTGATTAGTTTTTTCAAATTCTCGACAACTGGATTTTGAAAACCTAATGATTAGGTTGAATTAGAAACCTTGGATTATATTGGACTTATGAATGCCAACAATCAATTTGATAGTATCACATAGATGCTTGTTGATTCAGGAAAACGTTTCTTCAGAAACCCAAAATTAATATTCTGTAGGAAATTTCAGCACCCTAGAAACCCTAGGGCCAAAAATCAAAATTTCTCGGAATTTTGTTTTGAGAGCTTTTGGAGTTGCGTTGGAAGAGGTCGTACTCTTCTATACCAAAAGTATCCCCAACGTCAAAGTATTGAGGGCTAAATCATCACTAAAAGGAAGGTCGTACGGAATTTTCTAGAAACCCTAGAAGGGTCGTACGGTTCCGCAAAAGGTGCGATGAGACTTGGTGGATGCTTGTGTAATGGGTTCTTTCAAGACCTAAGCTCTGATACCATGTTGATTTTTCAATAAGCTAGGTTAAGCATGAAGTTCATTCCATTTTAGCATTTAACCATAACCATAAATGTTGCAGCAACCAAGATCACAAGAAGAAGCACCATGCACAAAAACACAAGAAGTATTATGGGAAACCCTTCTCAACAAGGGAAGGAAACCCAACCAAATC
>SNQJ01S0003675.1:151178-187325 GCA_010110895.2 Picea sitchensis | reverse complement strand
ATCTTCACCAAAACCTTCACTAAGAGAAATTGTGTCCATCTTTGGTCTCTCTTGGGGGTGTGAGACATTTCTTCTGGGGCGGTCACTTAGGCCTTCTTGCTTCATCCTCTCACGAGGGGAGTTTTTTCCCACTAGGTTTTCTCGTTCTTTTTCTGTTTGAGGGGATCCTTTGTACATAGGTACCTTATCATGCCTTGTAGTCGGGACCCATCTTTGCATATTTGTTTACATTTCCCCCTAAGTTTCACTTAAGGGGGTGTTAGTGTAAATAGGGTTCTTCAACTATCTATTTCTTTCTTAGCTAGTTCTCGCTTTAGCTCTCTTCACACTATGTTAAGTTTACTTAGAGACTTTTTCACTTTATCCCACATTGGTTATGTTTTTAGTCTCTTGGGTAGTAAATCGTATATATACTCACCCATAGCTCTCATATGAATATATCATCTTATTTATATGCTTTGCATTCTCTTGAATAGAATACAGTTTATTCTTGTTCATTTCTAATTTCAAGATTTGCTTTCCTTCATGCATTTGCTTTCTTGGGTAGCCTTTCGGCCAAATCTCACAATTTATTTTCAAATATTATTGGGACATCATGTTCCCCATAATGTTCCATGGCTATTTTATAGGTCTATAATACTAATTTAAAAGGAAAAACATATAAACCACTTTCTAGATTCAACACCACCCCCTGCCCCCCCACCCCCAATGGCAAGATGGTCAATACAAGATTCATATGTACCATTCTAACACTGCTTGCTTAGAACCAATCTATGCTAAAATGCATCTATAATAGATTATTTTTACATAGTCAAGTATCTCTCATCATAGTACAATGTGAATGTAAGGCTTGGCGAGATGGTCGATACAAGAGTCATGCTTACGCTTCTAGCATTGCTTACTTAGAACCAATCTTTGCTAACATGCATCTTCAATAGATTTTTCTTACATAGTCAAGTGTCTTCCATCATAGTACAATGTATGTAATGCTCGATAATAAATGAGTATCTCATAGGTCATTGCACACCACTGCATACACATATGTTAGTATCACATTAATATTGTCAAATCAATAATATATTAAAATCATTATATTTCGTATAGTCGATAATTGCCACATAACTATATTTTTTCCCCGTGCACCATATATATCATATATCAACAATTACATATCTTGTCATGCATACACATGAAGTGGTCAACTTTTTCCTTGCAACACCTAGTCGGTGTAAGTAAGAAGGTGAAGAGTCCTCTTACCAATGCTCAATCTATAATATACCTAGTATAGTACATTTCTTATTATTTAATGGTAAGTTATAAGTTTTTTATTATGTAAATATGAATTATAATGTAAATGCTAAGTCAATGATAAGTCATGACCTTTGGAAAGAATGGGACTTATCATTCCCCACTTGTATTTCATATGATGTCAAGAAAATATGTAAAATGGATAGTAAATAAAATATTATTTATTATGGATATATGGAATTATGTTATGTGTTCATGATGTTCTCATGAAGTAGCAAGTCTCGATCCATCTTTTGGCCAACCCCATCGTTTCATATTTTCTCTAAGGCTTTGGCCATTTAAAAACTTATTGAAGAAAATGTTTTGTTGCCATAAAAAAAAAGAATAAATATCTTTAAAAGAAAAAGAACATAAGAGAATTCAAGTATTCAAATAAAATTATTCTGGAAGGAAAGAATTATTATTATATAAAGAGAAGCACAAAAAAAAAGAATAATACGGAAGAAAACCATAATTAAACTATTATTTTTGCTACAAATTCATAGAGACATCAGAAATATATATGTATACACACGAAAGATAAGGTAATCATCTAATTATGTACATATCTATCACCTCGTGCGTACATCATCCAATGTACAACAAAACAATTGAAGTGTACATGTCCTCCATCATACTTTTCAGTCCAACCATCTGTGAGTCGTCCGTACACTGTCCAACATGCAACAAATAAATTAGTTACAGTTTTGAAGAATAGCCACAACGATTAATATTAATTGGTGTGACCTTACCCAATCTCATTAATTTCCATAAAACATATCAAATTATTAAGTTATTATGCCAAAGTGATATACGTGAAGAAAAGACGTCCAAAGATGTTGATTGAAGTATCGAAATTAGTTTTCTTTTCTTTTTTAACAAAAAAGGAATACAAAAAGTAAATACAAAAGTATTATACAAGTTTTAGTGAAAGTAAAGAAGAGTAAAAAAGAGCCTTTTTATAAAAAGGATTTCCTAAGTTACAATTAAAAAACAAGGGGAGTTGCGAAGCAACAAGTCCCTGCCCTTGCCAAAAAGACAAAAAACATGTGCTTATATGTTGTTTGTTGTTTCAAGATAAACATTTAGACATAACTCAGTTTTTCTTTGCTATGAGTAGAATAGCGTCGTCAAGGTTTGGTTAGTAGTGCATAACGTTCTCCCTCAAAGTGTTGTCCCTATCCCTCAAAGCGTTATCCCTTCGCTAACTAGTGAACATTCTCTCTCTTATCCCGCTCACTAGCGTTCTCCCTTAGCGAACGAAGTATATTAGAACTTGGTGAAAGAAGTCTCTTAGTGCAAGGACATAACTCCATTATAAAATGTCAATGCACATAAAAACAACTTTAAAAATGTCCTCCCGAGCTTATGTAGCTTCATGTACCAATCCTCATTACTGTAGGGCATTTTATAACCCGTGTTTTGAACGAGGGCCCCGAAACTTCGATTCCGTGATCTATTTCAAATAGGTAAAAGGCGGGGGTTTCAATATTTACAGCAACGCCAACGGAATTTTGCAGAAAATTGAGCATCTTCAGCTAGGCCGCTGCAGACACCCTTTTCTACTGAATTGTTGATGGGTTCACTGATAGTTCTACTGGGCTAGGTAACCTGATCTAGTTCTTACTTAACCACGAGAACTTATTTTTCGAGCATGCTCTTCCAATTGGAGATAGGTAAATAGGTGTCGAGGAGGCAAGTAAGAAGTATGATCATGGACTTGATAGATCTAGCAATGAACAATGAATTCATGCATTTGGCATTCAAAATCATGTCTGCAATTATATTGGTATTGCATTCCCATTGGCCATGGTTGATGACGATGGTGAGGAGATGGAATGAATTAACATTAAGATCAAAAGGAACCCATTTTGCATAATAGGAATATGATGGAAATTCAATCATGATGACTTGGCATAATTTTGTCTTTTCTTCTAATGGGTGATTGCAAAATGTTTGCAAATATCGCCCAATGTGTTGGATTTGAGCCTAGTTTGGTTGAATCATCATGGAAAAGGCCATTTCTTTGGGGAGAGCGTCAACTAGAACATTTTTACTCATTCAACTATGACATATACAAGAGAAAGAGGGGATTGAATGGAACAAACTAGCAAACCCCAAATGCTCAAATGAACAAATTTCCTCTTCAAATCCTAAATTTGTACAAAGATGCATGTGAGGTGAGTGTCATTATATTACACTAACCTACAATTTGGGTAGGGTGGGGCACTATTTTTTATTTTTTGGCAAAGTTGTCTGAACCAATCGAACATATTTCTGAACCAGCTAGTTTGATTCACAAATTGGTTTGGGGTATTTAGGGCTAATTAGGGGTTAAGTAGGGATCCTTAACCTTAACCTTTAACCATTAACCCTTAGTTGTCAACCATTAACCATGGTACTTAATAATTTGCCATTAACCCTTAACATCTAATGCTTAACCCTTGGTCATTAACCTTATTCCTTAAGCTTTGACCATTTTTTATGAACCCTTGACACGTAAGCTTAAGAACTTTATGAAAAACCCTTGACCATCACTCCATTAACTTTGTACTAGACCTAAGCCACTATATTTAAACCCATAGCCTTTAACTCTAAATCTTAAGCCTTTATCATTAACCTTGACACCATATACCTTAACTCTATACACTTAAGGCCTTAGCCTCTATCCTTACCCCCTACACCTTGTCCCTTGAGCCTCAACCATTGAGTCCCAACCCTTACATCACAACCATTAACCCTCAACCCTATTTCTAAATCATCGGCCCTTAAGTTGCAACCCTTATCCTTGATGCTCACAATTGTGCATGATAATGCATTTCATGCACAAGGAGACCAATCTATAATTCATGGCAACACAATTTTTCTAATGCGCTGGAAACACAATTTTTCTAACATGAGTAAACTACAAACCAATTTGCAAAGAAAGGAAGGCTTTAAAAAACAACCTCGATGATGTTTTGGTGCTTGGGAGAAAGCAAATGTGTTTAATATATATTGGATTGTTAGCAAAAAGAGTGGTACTTTTAGGTGATGGTCATAAGGAGGACACTATTGATTTTATTTTTTCATCTTAGTGTTCCACTAATATGTATATTGTTTTCTTTGTAAAAAAACTCTTTTGGATGATAAAATTCTCTACAATTGTAGCATAGTGACCAAGGGGGATGCATTGGTACAAGCAAGCACTTCAAGGTTGGTTGCAATTTAAGATATATATGAAGTGGATTCCTACAAATTATTATCAATTAACATTTTAATGCTAACAAATCTCATTGGGTGGAAATTAGATCAATGAGAAGCTAGTAGGGAGGGTCCAACCTTGTTTGTTTTCTATGGTACAATTTTAACTCTCTTGAAATTCTTGTGCTAATTGTGGATGTGTATTTCACCTCTTAACCCAAATACCTCTCACTGAATAGTTATATATCAAACATAACAACTATAACCACTACAATCGAGACAAGTGGGTCATGAGATAGTAAGATCATGACATTGTTAAACCTTCAACCTTAACTAGGACTATCACATGATAGAATGCTACACATCTCACTTGGGATTAAAAATATATAGAGACCACTCATATCAATCAAGTGACAATAAGACACTTAATTGGATCAAGTCCACGAATAAGCCTTGGATAAACTTCATCCACTTGATGGTAAATGCTTAAGGCTCCAACTACCATTTATTAAGTATGTGAGGACAACAATTTTGACATTCAATTATGTGTATAACATTAAATAGGTTTCCCTCTAAGATACATCCACCAAATACATGTTTCAAAACTACATCAAAACATTAACATGGGATTAATCACACACACTAGCATAAATACTTTGAAAATATCTCTTGTTCAAGACAATGTGTGAAGTTGAGTTGTTGAGTCCAGGTCAAGGTCAACTTACAGAGGTTGATGCAGACATGTATACCAATTCAACATTAGGGGTTAATTAAGGGCTAATTAGTGGTAATTCAGGGTATTTAGGGATAACTAGGGGTAATTAAGAGTACTTTATCATACTGACTAGGGGTAATTAAGGGTACTTTGTCGTAATTAGCAGTAAGTAGGGTTGATTAGGGGTTAGTTAGGGGTATCTAGGGGTTATTATTACAGGTTAATTTATGTTTAATTACACCTTATTTAAGGCTCAATAGGGGTAATCAAGAGTTAATTAGGGGTTAATTAGGGATAATTATGGGTACTTTATGGTAATTAGAGATAAGTAGGGTTGATTAAGGGTCAAATATGGGTTATTAAGGGTAAGTAAGTGTTAATTAGGGGTAATTTGGGGTTAATTTGGGGTTAGTCATTGGTAATTTGACGTACTTAAGGGGAATTAGGGGTTAATTAGTGGTCAATTAGGGTTAAATAGAGGTACTTTGTCAATTGGACGTAGCTTGTGTGGTTGCAAGGAAAAATTGTTACACTCCCCGCCCATGTTCAAACCTCACTTTGTGACATATTGCTCTTAGTGAGTTGATTATTAACGAGCTATATATGATCTATTCATGAGTTATTGACTTGGGCTTATGCCCTAAATAATCTAGGGATTACCCTAGGTGCCATCTTTGGAATGAGCAGAAGTACCTAGGAGGTTTCCCTCAGGATATGTTACCTAGGAAAAAAAATTAAAATAGGGGTACTTTATGGTAATTAAAGGTAACTATGGTTAATTAGTGGTTAATTAACAATCAATTAGGGGTACTTCGTGGTAATGATAAGTAAGTGGGGTTAATTAAGGGATAATCAAGGGTCAATTAGTGGTATACAAGGTTAATATATGGTTAATTAAGGGTACTTTATGGTAATTAGGGGTAAGTAGGGTTAATTAAGGGTCAATTAGGAGTATTGGTGGTTAATTAAGGATAATTAGGGGTAATTAGGTCTTAATTAGGGGTAACTAGGGGCTAATTAGGGGTAACCCAGGGTAATTAAGGGTAACCCGAGGTTAATTAGGAGTTAATTAAGGGTTAAGTAGGGGTACTTAAGGTTAATTAGGTCAATTGGGTGTAGCTCATGTGGTTATGAGGAAAAGTTGTTACCCTCCCCACCCAAGTTCAGATCCCACTTTGTACAATTTTTTATCTTATTGAGCCAATCATTGATGAGTTATACATGATTTATTCATGAGTTATTGTCTTGGCCTTGTGCCTTAAAGAATATAGGGTTTACCTTATGTACCATCGTTAAAATGAGGGGAAGTGCCCGGTAGGTTTCCCGTGGGATATATTATTTGGAGAAAAAGGTAGGGTTAATTAGTGGTAATTTGATGTATTTAGAGGTAATTAGGGGTATTTTGTGGTAACTAAGGGTAACTAGGGTTAATTAGTGGTTGGTTAAGTGTCAATTAGGGATAGTTTGGGGGTTAATTGGGGGTAATTATGGGTTAATTTGGGGTGAATAATTGATAATACAGTGTATTTAGAGGTAACTAGGGGCTAATTGGTGGTAATTAGTGGTCAATGAGGGGTAAGTAGGGTTAATTAGATGGTAATTAAGGGTCAATTTAGTAATTATGGATAGGTAAGATTAATTAGGGGTTAATTAGGGCTACTTTATGGTAATTAGGGCTAAGTAAGCTTAACTAGGGGTTATTTAAGGGTCAATTAGGGATAATTGGTGGTAACTAGGGGTTATTTAAGGGTCAATTAGGGATAATCGGTGGTAACTAGGGGTATATAGGGTTAATTAGGAGTTAATCAAGGGTCAATTAAGGGTATTCAAGGTTAATTAAGGGTTAATTAGTGATAATTTAGGGTATTAGGGGTACTTTATGGTAATTACAGATTAGTATGGTTAATTAGGGGATAATTAAGAAACAATTAGGGGTAATCGAAGGTTAATTAGGGGTATTTAAGGGTTAATTAGGGTGATATTTCTTTCGGGTTTTGATTTTCTATACAATTGGATATCTAATTTGTTATCACATTAGATATAAATTTGATGTCCTGTTTGCTATATAAATTGATATCTAGATGGGGTGTCAACATGGTATCCACTATGATGTTAATCATATATTATATTGGACACTTGAGGAGTACAATCAACAATTTAATATTCTTGGTGCCAGGTTAACAAATGGTCTCATATGGCTATTTTTTGGAGTTTTTTCCTATATCATTATTCTTTCTCCAATAATTCTTAGAGTTAGCAAAATTATTCACATCTTATTCAGCCTTTAAATTGTTGATCACAATGAAAGACAATTTTTTGAAATATTTTTTTCTCACCCTTCTCATTTGGAATGGAAGAATTGGAGAATGAATTAGTGCATTTCATTAAGGAGTGTGAGGTAAAGGTGAAAAAATTGGGAGTTCCTCGAATTCAACCTCGGATGGACCATTGCAGTGATATTTGGATCCAAGTAGAAGTGGTTGCTAATCATTTTCTATTACATGGCTATCAAGGCTCACTGTGTAGTTTATTATTTATATGGTGTTACCATGAGATGCATTAGACATCAACTAGGAGATGTTTATGCCCTTTTTTAACCTATTTGATGGAAGCTTGTTTCTTTCAAAGCAAACTTATTTCACATTTTCTCATGAAAAAAGAGGTCTATCATGAGAAACTAGTAAGAATAACATGACAAGGTAACATCAAATGTTTTTTTTTCAAACATAGATGAATTCAATAAAGTGTATTTTGAATGATGTTTACTTTACGTTGGGTGTTATTTGGTGATCAACTCGAGACAATACATTCATTATCAAACCAAACCCGGTGGGTTTCGGTTCTCTTTGCTTCAACTCTGTATATGGGGCATATTGCAAATCAAAGTTTTTGAACAACCTTGTAGGTCAATGAAATTAGAATACTCTTATATGAAATATGAAAATATTGAAGGCCTTCTACAATGATGATCATTTGAAAACGAAATATGTAATTTGCAAATGAAAAGTTTTATAGCAAACCCTTTATACAACAAGAAGCTTGGATGATATTTGTGGTTACTTGTCCATAGATAAATCCCTATTAGAAAGTAGTCTACACACCATCAATTCTAAGAATACTATTTCTAATAAACCAAGAATGGGACTCCAATTTCTTCATCAAAATGTAAAACTTTAGAAAGTTTACCAGGCTTCGAAGTGATGGGTGTAAATTTATAAACTCTATCCTTAGCCACCAAATATGGTGATGCATCAAATGTTTCCTTTATAGGAAATAAACTTTGTATTGATGGGAACTCTCTTACTCAATAGTAACAACTAGCTACAATGAATAATTTGCAATGCCTAAGAATGCAACTAAGTTCACAAACTACAAGTTTTCATTTTTGCTTTTTTGCGACTAATTTTGGAATGTGCAATGGGTCCACTCCTACTTTTGGAATGACTTTAGATTTTCAAGTAATCTAATGCATAGAAATGTTTCAACTGTATAAAGATCACAAAAGGAGGAGAAAACAATGGCTTTTAACATTATATTAACACTTGTAATTTTTTTACAAAAGTATGTATAGTTTTCATTGTGATGAGTATGTAAATAGAGATCATGAGAAAAATATAGATGTTCTTTGCAACAAAATGTAGAATAAAAAGGTGTGACTATGAGAATAGCTTGAATAGGTTAATACAACCCACAAAGATTGCAAACATCGGTAATGTGGCATTTTTTCCATAACATCCAAGCCAAAAGTCGAAATGATTGATCGTTTTCAAAAAATCGTGAAATTGCAATGTTTGAAAAATCATGATTTTTCAAAAACAAAATGTCGCATTAGGAGAAAATCATCAAGGTTGTGAAAAATCCCCCTTGTAAGCTTGAAATTTTAATTTTTTAGGTCATTTTTTTCTGCAATAGTTGGGAATTGTGAACAAAGGGGTTCATCAATGTCTACCATCTATCCTAGGAGGTCCAAATAATCGTTTTCATTACCATCAAATGTTTTTCTGGGGAGTGTGGGATTGATTTAATCTATCATTTTCATATTTTTTAGGGGATTGATTTGAAATTCTTATGACCCTCAAGACTCATTAAATTTATAATGTCCCTCTTATAGGGTAGAGTATCAATGTCTTAATTATATGGATTACATCTAATGCAATCTTCAGTGGTGGGTGAAGTAGGTTGAGAGGCCCACTAATGTGGACACCATTTTATTGGATAGCATTAACACCATGTATGAGTGGAGGGTGGAGACCAAGACATCTATTATGAAGGAGGCACTTGAGTGATTACATTAGGAGTAGTAGGAGCATGGGGTAGGAAAGGATGATCCACAACTATTGTGGGGAGTGTTAAAATATTCGATGTGCTCATTTTACCATAGACAATATCACTATTTTCACCCAACCATAGGCATGCAGCCACCCCCAAGCACATTAAAATTTGCTAGATAGAATGATTATGGAAAGCCACACTAGAAACAACAGATAAAACCTAGCTATAGCAATAGCATGAGATGGAACCAGAAAACACCATCCAACTGCAGCAACATCACAAGACAAGGGGAGTGCACCTTCTCCAAGGGTAGCGCACAAGAGAGAGACTCTCCACAGCCATAGAACAAGAACAATACTCAAATGCAACAATTGCAGTTGCACTTCTTCCCAATATTACCACCAAGAATATCACCAAGAATACCACCAAGAGATACTAGAATATACGGCACATATCTTAGGCTAGATAGCACTAGAGAGAGAGACCAAGAATCACACTAAAAGATGCTCCTTCCATTCTTGCAGTTGCAACTTCAGAATTGCGCTATACTTGAGAGAGTGAAGTTAGTGTGTGTACAAATGAGCTAGAGAAACTCCTATTTATAGTGGTTCTTGTCACCTATCTAGGCCGATTTGCCTTTCTGGAAGATAATACATTTATATTATTTATTCTACTGAGCCGACTTGTCTTCTAGGGATTTTACACATCTATTTAGGGTTTCTCTTGCTTTCGGATTATTCTATTCTAGCCAAAATTTACACATGGAGGTCAATACCTCCCGCAGCTACCATAATATCGATACTCCCTCCTAGCTAGGGAGGTATTAATTGTAATGGTCTCAAAAACATCCATCCATTTCACATGGTATGGGAAAGGCTCACATAGTCTTGCAAACCATTCTATAGGTAGCATCGTCATAGCCACACATGATATTTCATAATCACGCAGATCAAGTCACGAGCATCATCATCACTATCCATGTAGTTGGAAATCACCTTCAACACTAATGGTTGGCACACCAACCTAGGAAACACCTTCAACATTATTGGTAGTCTCCATGGAATCAAGTAGTAGTACACAGTTACTGCAATGCCATCCAATATATTACAACAGTGTCGATCCATAGTAGTACACAACTAATATCCATTGGTAAACAACCACTCCTAGTAGCGCACAACTACTATCTAGTGACACACATCCACTACCAGTGGAACACATCCACCACAGTAGTACATAGCTATTGTCTAGAGACTCGCAGTCTCCACTGCAATCAACTAATAGCTACACAAGCTATCACCATCCAGTACAATAGTCTCCTAGCATCAAATCATATCATCGTTTACATCATCTCTCGAGGCCATACTCCATCTAAGTAATCGGGCATGATGTTGAATAATTCATGTGGTGGACTCAATGCACTCAATAGAGTGTCTCGCATAAGTCACTCACTCAACAGAGTGATATAGGGACTATTCTTCCTATCCTGGTCACTTTTTGTGACACAAGAAAAATGATTTTCCCAACAGATCTTGAAAAGCCATGCCATGGGATACAAGGACCATTATTCTAATCCAGACATATTTCCTAGAAGAATGAATGTCCTCCCAGATGTTGAAAGCCACGCTATGGGATATAGGGACGATTCTTCTAATCCATACATACGTCCTAGAAGAACGATTGTCCTGCACCATTTTTCCCCCTTTGTCCACTACTATGAACCCAGGGAAAATGTATGTCATGTACCAATCTCCCCACTCTGGTCACTACTGTTAACTCAGGGAGATGGGCCATTCTACCTAACTGAGAAAATCCCCATGAGAATAGATTTCTTGGACCATTCTACTTGTCAAGGAAATTCCCC
The DNA here is from genome assembly GCA_010110895.2 of Picea sitchensis. Taxonomy (NCBI): domain Eukaryota; kingdom Viridiplantae; phylum Streptophyta; class Pinopsida; order Pinales; family Pinaceae; genus Picea; species Picea sitchensis. Next base: position 176,007 of record SNQJ01S0003675.1, on the reverse strand, counting down.
AAGAGAATAGCTCTCCATGGTACATCAGCAATCTGTCAACTTGGACCATTCTCCACCTGGAGAATGATTGTCCATCAACAATTTGTTCTGCCTGGACCATTCTCCACCTAAAGAATGATTGTCCGCCAACAAACTGACTATCCATGATGCCATATATCAACACTCCCTCCCAACCGAGGAAGTCACCACCTCCCTCTCAGCCAAGGGAGTTATCTCCGCAAGTCCCAACTTGTCCCTCAAGTATGCAAACTTTATCTTGGATAGAAGCTTCATCAAAATATCAGTTGTCTGCTCATCGGTGGAGATGTACTGGAGAATCAATTCTCCCCTCTGGACTTTATCACGGATAAAATAATACTTGATCTCAATGTGCTTCGACCTGTCATGGAACACGAGGTTCTCTGAAAGCTTCACACAACTCTAACTATCACAATATAACACATTTGTTTCCAACACCTGATCAAATAGTCCATAAATTAGCTTATGGAGCCATACTACTTTCGTACAGGAATCACAAGCTGAAATATACTCTATTTATGCAATGTTGAGTGCAACAGAATTTTGTTTCATGTTAGCCCATGATATCATAGCAAATCCCAAACTGAAACATATACCAGAAGTACTCTTTATGTCATCTGCACTCCATTCCCAATCTAAATCAGTAAATACATGCAGTTTTACATCATTGTTTGAGGCATATCTCAAACCATAGTTTAGCATCCCACGAAGATATCTCAAAATGTACTTTGCAGCTATCCAATGCTCATGTCTAGTTTCCACCTGGAACTGGCTCAATGTGTTCACAACAAAGCAAATGTCCAACTGGGTATTCACCAAATACATCAATGAGCCAATAAATTTTCGGGGAGGATGCATGTGCTCCTCTTAATGTAATGAATCCACTATTGATGCTTGGACAAGGTCTCTTGTGCATCCCCTGCAAACAAACTCGTGCTTTGTTGGATTATATAATTTGAAAATCATATACAAGTGCATACCTTTGAAATTTGTAGCATTGTTCAGCTTATCCTCTAATATGAAACTAGACACCATCTTGACAATAAGAGGTTAGAAACTGAATCAAAAAGGTTCAAGATTAGAACAAGCTAGAAACCCTGAAATTTCAAATTTGACCACAAAACCAATTTTGACCAAAAGTCAACCTTTGACATTGACCCAAAAAACTCAAACTTGATGTTTTTGTTGGTTGAGGGCACCAAAGAGTGCACTAGGCTAGGGCGCACTAGAATACCCAAAAATTAGGTCCAACGCTTCACTGAAAGTGCCCAAGAATTTAGGTTAGGGTTTGTTGCAAGTGCAAAATCAGAAACCCTAGTTGTAGCTGCAATTGGTGCTACAACGAGCTTGACAAGGAACTCTCGATCTACCTTCCAGCGATTAGACTGTTCTGAAGGTAGTGTGGGCCCATAACCTTTTAAAATATTCGATGTTCTCATTTTACCATAGACAATATCACTATTGTCACCCAACCATAGGCACGTAGGCACCCCCGAGCACCTTAACCTTTGCTAGATAGAATGATTCTGGAAATCCACACTAAAACCAACAGATAAACCCTAGATGCAGCAGTAGCACGAGATGGAACCAGAAAACACAATCCAACTGCAGCAACATCACAAGACAAGGGGAGCGCACCTTCTCCAAGGGTAGTGCACAAGAGAGAGAGAAAGAGAGAAAGAGAGTCTCCACAACCACAAAACAAGAACAATACTCAAATGCAGCAGTTGCAGTTGAACTTATTCCCAATATTACCACCAAAAATATCACCAAGAATATCACCAAGAATACCACCAAGAGATACTAGAATATAGGGCACATATCTTAGGCTAGATAGTGTTAGAGAGAGAGACCAATAATCACACCAAAAGATGTTCCTTCCATTATTGCAGCTGCAGCTCCAAAGTTGCGTTATACTTGAGAGAGTGAGTGAAGTATGTGTACAAATGAGCTAGAGCAACTCCTATTTATACTGGTTCTTGTCACCTATATGGGTTGACTTGTCTTTCTGGAAGATAATGCATTTATATTATTTATTCTACTAAGCCTACTTGTCTTCTAGGGTTTTTACACATCTGTTTAGGGTTTCTCTTGCTTCTGGAATATTCTATTCTAGCAAAAGGTTACACATGGAGGTTAATACCTCCCGCATCTACCATAATATCAACATGGAGTCAACTATAAGTGAGGAGTTTTATGTGCCAATGTTAGCACCGCCTCTAGCACATAGTGAGATGCCCACCAATGGTCATTGATCCCTAACCACGAGATTTTCTTCTACTAGAGGACAAGCCATTAACTTTTCAAATAAAAACGGCATTGAGAATTGATAGTTAGCTACTAGATTAATCATTGTAAATGACTTGTGATGGTGAGATACATTTATTAAATATTTGATGTAATTTTTTATTTTTTTTAGAGTCTTGACTAGCCAACTATCAGTATTCAATATTGAAAAATAATGTTTATTGTATCATTTGACATGTTATATATTATCCTTTTTCCATATTTATGTGACAATGTGATTATTTGATGTGGTTGTTAATTTATATTTTGGTTCAAATTTAAGAAAAACAAATTGTATTTTTTAGCGGCTTGCCAAATTTCATCATTTTTTTGGCAATGTCCCAAGGTCAAGATCCTTGATGATTTTTTGTTGATGTCAATGTTTGCAACATTTTTTTGTGATTTAGCTACCTTTATTTGCTATAGAAAATACATCTAGTTCTAGTTGGAGGTTGTCCTAGAGGGAACATATGTGTTGCTATCAAAAAGTAATATCGATTGTCTTGGGATTTCTCTCTCGCTCACTAGAGAGTTACTCACTAACAACTAGCTATAGATTAAGTCATATACCTTAATCCTAAAGCCGAAGAACCAAGACCTCATAAGGTCTAAATCTAAAGGAGTTAATATGAAAAAATAAAAACAAATAACTTGGGCAGGCTAGGGATTAGGAGTCATAGTCCTTCTCCACGTTTATGAAGATGAATGGAGTGGATTCATCTTGGAAAGTAGAATTTGTTCCTTTGAATTGTGATGCCTAAACAAATCCTTTGGATTTTTCCTCTTTCGTCCACCTCCCTACTTGCCCTGCCTTAGCCACCTTGGTCTCTACATCCACTTACTGAATGACATCACCATATGCTTTCGAGCCCCATATTGCATTAATAACATCATCATATTTTTTAACAAGATAATCAAGCATATTGTCATATTTATTATCAAGATAATCCAACCTATGGAGAATTTATGAGTTCTAATTGCCTCTACTTTCAATAGAATATGCTACAAGCTCCTTAATATGCTAGTACAAGTCTACCATTCTTGCATATTTGGAATCCATGCTTCTAGAATAGCCAGATGAGTAATCCAAGGCGTTAATTCTTCATCAATGTGTGCACTAAAAGTGTGACCACGTTTCTCCCTAACCTTGTCTTCTAAAGCCACCAACTCTCATATGAACTTAGTTGAGAAGCGTCAATGGTAGGTTTATACATTGGCCTTCACTAGCATAGGCTTCATCCTTCCTATCAAGGCCTCTCCTCCCTGATCCGCTACTTTCTTGCACTAGTGGTAGCAGCCTCTACAAGAGCCCTCAGAGTCAGACATGGAAAATAGGTAGATACACAACCTCCACTCACCTTGAACCTTGGACACAAAGATCCTACTACAATACTACAAACATAGAACCTTAGTCATAGGGCCCTAGATATAGAGGACCTAACGCAATACCTCAAAACCAAAGGCACAAAGATAGAACCTTAGACTCACCCCATTTACTTAATGCTTCGGGCTCTTTGACTTTGCGTTTTAGCTTGAATTTATAATAGTGTTAAATACCTCTGCATTTCCTCCATATGATGAGCCCATAACCATAATTTCTTGATTTCTTCCGTCATTGTGGGATTTAATGGTGTTCATGGCCACCTCAAGTTCCAATTAATTACATTAATGGGATAACATGGGTGTGATTGTGTTATTACTACTTGTGTCCCATCCATTGCTTCCCTCTATCTTATCCACATGCCTGTACTATACCTAGCTACACTCTATGGAGGCTCCATGCCACCTCATGCATCACTCATTGAGTTTCCTCCTTAACACCCCATTCGGAGAGATGTTTGCAATATTGGTTGCAAAAAATAAGATAAATAAATTTTAGAACAATGTTCACAATAAAATAGTGTTTTCCATACAAGAATTTCATTCCAAGCTTTTGAAACATCATTGGTTCCCTAGTTTTCAAACTTAGGGATATGATACCATATGTAGTGCACCAATGTTTTTGCCATTGAGGAAAAAATAAGGCACTAATTGTTCTATATTTTTTTTCTTATATTTATTACTACAATTTAAACATTATTCCTACATAGTTTATCGAACCAACATCTATCCAAACATTTAGAAATTAACCAATTACTTAGTAAGTATAGTAATCATCAATCAACCAAAATATTCATTTTATATTTGAACAAAATTAAATAGAAAAAAATATGAAAATGGAACATTGAGCTTAGATTTTGCATTTTGATGATAGTTGACTTGGAACTATATTGTCTTGCCACCAACTTTCTCAATGGAGAATTCTTGCAACATAATCATTTTCCTCCTAGCTAATATTATCTTGAGTTATGAGGCACCCCCTATGCAGGGGTATTGAGACTAACTCACATGTCACGAGGTATGACACACATCCAATTCTAAACCATAGTTTAATTCATTGTCCCTCTTTCACTGAAAGGATTTTGACAGCATAATCACAACATCACTATTATACCTCAACAATGTCAACATCGAGTTGCTTGACCTATTATACTCATGTTAACACTTCATTTATCATTGATGGGGAGGATTGTTCTCCTACTATTATTTAATATTCCACTTTTTCCTTAGGAGAGACATGTGTCCCAAGTGTCCCCTTCACAGTCATCGAATCATCACCTTACATGATTTGCAAGTGTCATTCTCTACATTGAAAAGTATCCATTATCAAATTCATTATTTGCATGACTTTACAAGTGTCACTTTTCCCTTTTACATGTGTCCTTTCAATTTCAATTCTTTTCAAAACTTACAAGTGTCTTCTCAACACTTTCATTTCAATAAGTGTCATATTTATTTTAATAATGTTTTCCTCTACAAGTGTCTCTTTTCTTATTCTTTTTTTTTATTTATGTTAGTGTGAATAGGGCTCTTTAGCTATCTATTTCTTTCTTAGCTAGTTCTCGCTTTAGCTCTCTTCACACTAGGTTAAGTTTACTTAGGCGCTTTTTCACTTTATCCCACATTGGTTGTGTTTTTAGTCTCTTGGGTGGTAAATCTTATATATACTCACCCATATCTCTCATATGAAGATATCATCTTATTTATATGCTTTGCATTCTCTTGAGTAGAATATAGTTTATTCTTGTTCACTTATAATTTCTATATTTTTTTTCCTTCATTCATTTTCTTTCTTGGCTAGCCTTTCGTCCAAATCTCACATGGTATCAGAGCCATTGTGAGTTGTGGGTTAGTAATCTTTTTAGAAATCTAGGTGTAGAGCTCTTTTTTTTCAAAGCACTTGAGTATGCTCCTCTCTTGCATCCTCGGATGAAATGGAGAGTCAGAAAAAATGTGGAGAAAACACAAAGCTAATTTTTTTCAAATCACATGAGTATGCTCTTCTCTTGCATCCTTGAATGATCAGGAGAATCAGAAAAATTGTGGAGATAACACTAGTTTCTAGGGGATTTCTTTTTTTACTTGTCAGATGTAGGTTTTTTCAAAGCTTCCTGGAGACATTCTAAGCTCACCATTGAATTCAAAGCAGTTTAGATAGCCATAGTTTCATTTTGTTTCATCCCAATTGGACAACGAAGGCCTAATCTACGAGGGTTTGAAGTTGGAAGTTAGTTGCCAGATCCAACAAGGAACCACCATTTCAAAGCATTTTGGGTCAAATTCAACCATGTCATCACGCTCAAAAGACTTGAAAACCCTAAGATCAAGTATACATCGTTGAATTTGGGAAAAACTGTGCGAAGAAGCAAATTTTTCGACCATGAAGCTGTTCAACCTCCTACGCGCCTAATTCCGCTAAATCATGAGGTTTTTCTAAATTTGGCAAAAAAATTGTTGAATCTGGCGGTTTATCTTATTTTAACAGTTCCACTAAATTTGGATATTTTTCTAAGTTGGTGGAAGATCCACTAAATTTGGCAGAAAGTGAATTTTGAATTTCCTAACCTCTCTTTGTTGGTAGGTTGGGTTTTGAAGGCAAACTTTGCAGGCCCATATCTCAAGATTCCGACCTCATTTTTTCAAGTAATTATTTTTTTGTTTTAGGCTAAATTTTTGTGCTCTCCGCACTCGTGCAAACAGTTCTTGGTTTTGATACACAGATTTTCTAGAATTTGCAAATTCTCACAGAGGACACTACGCAGTTCTCATTTTCAGAACTTCAAAGGCTTATATATTTTGCATACGACCTCGGATCGAGGTGGTTCTTTTTTTGAAAGTGCATGATTTTTCGTGTACTTCATAGTGGTGTTTTTTATTTCACTTAGTATTTTTCCAAAATCCTAATTTCATCGCATACTCATTTTTGTGGATTTGTAAAGGCATGAAGTCAAGTCCACTCAATGCTCTCTTGCCAGTGAAATTTTAACCGCACTAAATATAAAGTGCCAAATCATTTTTCTTTTAGGGGATCTTTGATTGAGTGATTTTGGGGGGTTCTCTTGGGGTGATTGTACTTGAACATCTCTTTCTACTCATGCTCTATATTCCTTCACAAATGGGTAACTTTAAATTTTCATTTCTAACACCATATAACTACAACACGTGGCATCAAAATGCATGGAATTCCTTAATGCAACAAGTATATATACCTTATGTCAAACAAAATTTAATTGAACCCATAGATGCTAAGGAAAAGGTACTCTAGATGATAGAGCAAACAAAAGATCTTGGTTGTCTTAGGAGTCCAGTTTTCCTTGATATAATGTTTCAACTTGATGGATGTACAAATCCACATGATGCATGGGAAAAATTAAAAACTCTCTATGGACAATTGATGAAGTTAGGGGATATCAAATTGACAATGAACTAATGATTCTTGATCATAAGTCTTTTGACAACATCCAGGATTATGTAACAAAATTTAATGACCTAAAATCCCAACGTAAATCATGTGATGTAGAGAAAAAGGACATATAACTTGTCTTAACTAATCTCTCTAAACTTGGACCTGAATATGTTGCATTTGTTTCTACCTTTCACACTCATAGGTTGACTATGGGATTTGCATATACAATGCCTTCATTTGCTTGATTTTCATAAATGTTAATGCATGAGCAAGGGAAGCTTCTTTCCATGGGTCTCCTTAAGCCATCTCAATCTCAGGCTTTGTTGTCTCGTCATCCGAAAGGCCAGAAAGAGCTAAGGAAACCTGACAAGAAACAAAAAAAGGTCCAAGAATAAGTCACAGAAATATCATGCATAGTCATCATCTCCCACAAAAGCAGACTCTAACTCCTCTTCTTCGAAGGGGAATTCTTAAAAGAAGGATAGGCCAACGTGTAGTTACTGCAAGAAGGTTGGTCATGATAAACATTTTTTTCATAAGAAGCAGATCAATGAGCTGAAGCATCTTCTAAAAAAAAACAACATCAATATGCCTTCTTCGCAACAATCCTCTACTTCTTTTCCGAAATCAAAAGTAATTGCACTTGTTTCTACTGTAGATTCTTCTAAGCAGTGTATTCTTGACTCGGGTGCATCATATCACAAAGGTTTTGTCAGAGAACAGTTTTCCTTGTTGGAGCCTTGTTAGGTGCCCCACATTCTCATTGGGGATGACTCTCCTGTAGATGTCATCAGAAAAGGGTTTGTTGATGTTGGCATTGGTACTTTTGAGGATGTCCTCTGTGTGCCTAATATGTCAACCAACCTCCTCTTCGTCTATCAAATTTCCTAGAATGGAAGAAAAGTTGAGTTCACTCCATATTATGTTACCATCAGGGATATTGAAGACAATGCACTTCTTTCAGTTGATTATGTGAGCAAGCTATGGCATGAATGGTTTGGCCATCTCAAATTTTCCTATGTTCAGTAGCTCAACACTCAAGATATTGTCACAGGTCTTCATCGGATCAGTTTCTTAGATGGAGTGTGTTCAGGTTGTGCCTTGGGAAAGCATCTCGAGTACAAGTTCGACAAAGGGAAGGCTTGGAGGGCTTCAAAAGTATTTGAGTTGGTTCACAGTGATGTGGCGGGTCCATTTCCATCCTTGTCTTTCAATAAGGCTCGTTACTTGCTCAGTTTTATTGGTGACTTTTCTAGATATACATGGGTCTACTTTCTTTGGCAAAAAGGAGAATCTTTTGATAAATTCTCCGCACAGACAATGGCGGAGAATATGTGATCCACTGCGTTGAACAATTTTTCACTCTTGAATGGATAGATCTTCAGCATACTGTCGCATATACACCTCAGCAGAATGGTGTGGCTGAGAGAAAAAATAGGTCCCTGGAAGAGATGGCTAGCTACATGATCCATGCACACTCCCTTGCACTTGAGTATTGGGAAGAATCTATCAATTGTTTTTCTCACATTCAGAATAAAGTTATGCATAAGGCATTGAAGGGTATCACTACCTTTGAAGCTTGATGTGGTAGGAAACATGTTGTGTGGCATTTCATATTTTTTGGCTCCCCATCTTGGGCACACATTCCTTCAGAGAAGCGCAAGGCCTTAGAACCTCAGAGTCGGCCCTGCATCTTTGTCGGTTACCCTGATGGTGTCAAAGGATATAGGTTCTTGGATCCTAAGACACATGAGCTCTTCATTGAGCATAGTGTGCAATTTCAGGAAATCTCTCCTAGCTCATACTCTCATCTTCCTTCCTCTACAATGAATTCAGATAGTGACTTAGAGGATTTTCCTCCGATTGTTTATACTTGAAAAGTTGATCTAGAGGTTTCACAGAGATCGTATTCTAAGGATGAGAATTCTCCTCCTTCATCCCCTACCATGCCTCATTGGGCTTGACAGACACTTGAGTCTGCAGGCACTCTTGTTGGGGATTCTTTTGATACTTAGCAAACTCATTCACAACATCAGGATATTATGCATTCCTACATTGCCACAACTTTAGATCCATGGTCCTTTCATGAATCATTAGGTATTGTTGAGTGGGATTCGGCAATGAAGGAAGGGCACAACTTGTTGATTCAGAAAAAAACTTAGGATCTTGTTACTTCCTAAGGGAAGAAAATTGGTTCGGTGTTAGTGGATCTATCGAACCAAATTTGCAGTGGATGGATCAATTGACAAGTTCAAAGCACGGATCATGGATAAAGGTTTATCTTAGGTTCCTAGTGTTGACTACACTGAGACCTTTGGCCCCATTTCCAAAATGAATTCCATTCATCTGATACTTGTTATTGTTACAACTCAAGGTTGGGTTGTACATCAGATGGATGTGAAGAGTGCATTTCTTCACGAGGATCTACATGAGGAGATTTACATGGAGAAACCACAGGGATTTGTTCATGGTTCTTCACTGGTTTGCAAATTGTGGAAGTCTCTTTATGGTCTCAAACAGGCCCCACGAGCTTGGTATGCCAAGATGAACTCTTTTATTCTCTCAGTTGGGTTATCTAAATGTCACTCAAATCTAAATGTCTACATATTGAGACATGAGAATGATATTCTAGTCTTGGCTCTCTATGTGGATGACTTGATTGTCACTGGGAGCACCTCATCCATCATTGTAATCGTCAAAACTGCTTTGCATGACAGGTTTGCCATGACTAAGTTGGGTCTCTTGCACTATTTTCTTGAGATTTAGATCACTCAGTCCTCTTATAGGATCTCTCTTGTGCAGCCCAAGTATGCTCTTGATCTTCTAGCTCGTTTTCATATGGTTAATTGTAAGTTTGCACCAACTCCCTTTCTTTATGGAGTCAAGCTTGAGGTGAATTGTTCCACACCACTAGTTAATTCCACTTTGTATTGCCAGGTTGTTGGAAGCCTCATCTGCTTGACTCATGCTAGCCCCAACATTTCCTTTGTCGTTGCCATTGTTTTGCGCTTCATGAAGGAGCCACATGAGCTTCATTGGAAGGTTTCCAACCACATTATGCACTATATACATGGCACTCACAGGTACGGGATTCACTATGCTGCAGACAAAAGTTCAGATTTGATTGGTTATACGGATATGATTGGGTCAGTGATCTTGATGATCGCAATTCTACATCTAGCTATAGTTTTCACCTTGTTTCTGGTCCCACTTGTTGGCAGATAAAGAAGCAGCATGCCATTGCTCTTTCTTCAACTGAGGTTGAGTATCGAGGGGTTGTTAATGTTGCCACTGAGGCTATTTGGCTTCATAATATCCTCACTAAAATTGGCATCACTTTTCAAAAGCCGTCACTCATCTACTGTGACAAACATAGCACCATCCATATCTCAAAGAACCTGGTTCATCATCAATGGACCAAACACATCGAGATCCACATGCATTTTATTCGGGAGCTTATTCAAGAGAAGATCATCGATTTGTGTTATTGTCCTACATTAGAGCAGGTTGTAGACATCTTCACCAAAACCTTCACTAAGAGAAATTATGTCCATCTTTGGTCTCTCTTGGAGGTGTGAGACATTTCTTCTGGGGCGGTCATTTAGCCCTTCTTGCTTCATCCTCTCAAGAGGGCAGTTTTTTCCCACTTGGTTTTCTCGTTCTTTTTTTGTTTGAGGGGATCCTCTGTACATAGGTACCTTATCATGCCTTGTAGTCAGGACCCATCTTTGCATATTTGTTTACATTTCCCCCTAAGTTTCACTTAAGGGGGTGTTAGTGTAAATAGGGTTCTTCAACTATCTATTTCTTTCTTAGCTAGTTCTCGCTTTAGCTCTCTTCACACTATGTTAAGTTTACTTAGAGACTTTTTCACTTTATCCCACATTGGTTGTGTTTTTAGTCTCTTGGGTAGTAACTCCTATATATACTCACCCATAGCTCTCATATGAATATATCATCTTATTTATATGCTTTGCATTCTCTTGAATAGAATACAGTTTATTCTTGCTCATTTCTAATTTCTAGATTTGCTTTCCTTCATGTATTTGCTTTCTTGGGTAGCCTTTCGGCCAAATCTCACAATTTATTTTCAAATATTATTGGGACATCATGTTCCCCATAATATTCCATGGCTATTTTATAGGTCTATAATACTAATTTAAAAGGGAAAACATATAAACCACTTTCTAGATTCAACACCACCCTCCCCCCCACCCCCAATGGCAAGATGGTCAATACAAGATTCATATGTACCATTCTAACACTGCTTGCTTAGAACCAATCTATGCCAAAATGCATCTATAATAGATTATTTTTACATAGTCAAGTATCTCCCATCATAGTACAATGTGAATGTAAGGTTTGGCGAGATGGTTGATACAAGAGTCATGCTTACGCTTCTAACATTGCTTACTTTGAACCAATCTTTGCTAACATCCATCTTCAATAGATTTTTTTTACATAGTCAAGTGTCTCCCATCATAGTACAATGTATGTAATGCTCGATAATAATTGAGTATCTCATAGGTCATTGCACACCACTGCATACACATATGTTAGTATCACATTAATATTGTCAAATCAATAATATATTAAAATCATTATATTTCATATAGTCGATAATTTCCACATGACTATATTTTTTCCCCGTGCACCATATATATCATATATCAACAATTACATATCTTGTGAGGCATACACATGAAGTGGTCAACTTTGTCCTTGCAACACCTAGTCGGTGTAAGTAAGAAGGTGAAAAGTCCTCTTACCAATGCTCAATCTATAATATACCTAGTATAGTACATTTCTTATTATTTAATGGTAAGTTATAAGTTTGTTATTATGTAAATATGAATTATAATGTAAATGCTAAGTCAGTGATAAGTCATGACCTTTGGAAAGAATGGGACTTATCATTCCCCATGTGTATTTCATATGATGTCAAGAAAATATGTAAAATGGATAGTAAATAAAATATTATTTATTATGGATATATGGAATTATGTCATGTGTTCATGATGTTCTCATGAAGTAGCAAGTCTCGATCCATCTTTTGGCCAACCCCATCATTTCAGATTTTCTCTAAGATATCATGGTCTTTCACCACCAACCATTTAAAAACTTATTGAAGAAAATATTTTGTTGCCATAAAAATAAAAATAAAAATATATATATATATATATATATATATTTAAAAGAAAAAGAACATAAGAGAATTTGAATATTCCAATAAAATTATTCTGAAAGGAAAGAATTATTATTATATAAAGAGAAGCAAATTAAAATAATAAGGAAAAAAACCAGAATTAAACTATTCTCCTAATTAAAGGAATATAATTTTTGAGTTTCTCTAAAAATTATTTTTGCTACAAATTCATAGAGACATCAAAAATATATATGTGTACACACGAAAGATAAGGTAATCATCTAATTCCGTACATATCTATCACCTTGTGCATACACCATCGAATGTGCAACAAAACAATTGAAGTGTATGTGTCGTCCATCATACTTTTCAGTCCAACCATCTGTGAGTCGTCCATACACTGTCCAACATGCAACAAATAAATTAGTTACAGTTTTGAAGAATAGCCACAACGATTAATATTAATTGGTGTGACCTTACCCAATCTCATTAATTTCCATCAAACATATCAAATTATTAAGTTATTATGCCAAAGTGATATACGTGAAGAAAAGATGTCCAAAAATGTTGATTGAAGTATCAAAATTAGTTTTCTTTTCTTTTTTAACAAAAAAAAATACAAAAGTATTATACAAGTTTTTAGTGAAAGTAAAGAAGAGTAAAAAGAGAACCTTTTTATAAAAAGGATTTCCTAAGTTACAATTAAAAAACAAGGAGAGTTGCAGAGCAACAAGTCCTTGCTTCTATGTTGTTTGTTGTTTCAAGATAAACATTTAGACATAACTCAGTTTTTCTTTGCTATGAGTAGAATAGCATCGTCAAGGTTTGGTTAGTAGTGCATAACGTTCTCCCTCAAAGTGTTGTCCCTATCCCTCAAAGCGTTATCCCTTCGCTAAATAGTGAACGTTCTCTCTCTTATCCCGCTCACTAGCGTTCTCCCTTAGCGAACAAAGTATATTAGAACTTGGTGAAAGAAGTCTCTTAGTGCAAGGACATAACTCCATTATAAAATGTCAATGCACATAAAAACAACTTTAAAAATGTCCTCCCGAGCTTATGTATCTTCATGTACCAATCCTCATTACTGTAGGGCATTTTATAACCCGCGTTTCGAACGAGGGCCCCGGAACTTCGATTTCGTGATCTATTTCAAATAATTAAAAGGCAGGGGTTTGAATATTTACAGCAACGCCAACGGAATTTTGCAGGAGTCAACCCTTGTGCAATTATATATGGGGCAATAAAGGGAAGGGGCGCGGATCGACAAAGGGAAGGGGCACGGATTGGCACCGGAATCGCCTTCTGCGTCTCCAGAGCTATCCATTGACACCGATTTTGGTGCATTCGGCATAAGATAGATGATGATAGGTGGTGTTTTCTTATGCTCACTTATTATTTCAATGGCCCATATTATTTTGTCACGTTCCCTGCACAGATACATTACAGGTTGTTGATATTTATCTGGGCGCAACTACACCAGGCTGCCACCTACAGGACCACATATCTCAACAATTTTTACAGCGACAACCACATAAATACAAACCCAAATTGACTGACATATTGATTGACCTCAAGAATATGGAGAAATTCTCTCAGTGCATTTTTGGGCAGAAACCGTAGTTCCAAAGTTCCAGAGTTCACAGGGTCGAATCTCATACTGAATGAGCGTTTCCCTGAGTCGTGAGGTGTTTAACTTTGAGTTTGGGAACGATTCTGGTGAGGAGGGATTGATCTGAGCATTGTATGGTGGTCAACAAGGTTGCATAGAGTGGTGAGCAACTACAAAATTATTCCTAACTTCTAGAATGATTGCAATATCATTTGCTGGGCAAATTACAGGTTGGTGATATTTATCTGGGCGCAACTACACCAGGCTGCCACCTACAGGACCACATATCTCAACAATTTTTACAGCGACAACCACATAAATACAAACCTAAATTGACTGACAGATTGATTGACCTCAAGAATGTATGCAAATTGTTTGAAGAAAGCTCCCAATAACAAGAATCAGATGCATGTTGTTTTAAAGGCAGTAGCAGACATCCAGGGATAGGAACAGGGACAGAGACAGTGGGCTCAGCTTGAGGGACAGTGGGCTAACAAATTACAGGGACAATGGTCTAACAGGGACAGTGGGCAGAGCAGCAAGTTTTCAGCAGTCAGACCAACAGATAGTGAAGGGTTAAGCATAAAACAGAGGGTCAGTTTTGGGTAGAGACTTTGATTTCCCTTAATAGCATCATGACAATGGGACAATAAACTTTAGAAGCCGTGGAAACAAATGATATAGGGCAAGTGAAAATTGCCTCATCAGCCAAAACTGAAAAGTGGGTTTGGGTTAATGCCAAACAGTACCGGGGAATTGTAAAACGAAGACTAGCTCGTCTGAAATGGGAGTAGACAAGGAAAAAAAAGTCTCAAAGGAAAAGTACTTGGGTCCTTCGCAAGAAACAACATTCAAACAAGTCCTCTTTGCAAGTATGTGGCAACAAGTCTAAAGGAAAAGCAAAAGTCATTGATGATTATGCCTTATATAGTCCTACATCCACACCTCTCACTTGGTCATCTGATCTTTATGTGAAAGAATTGTTAAAGGTAAAAGAGAGGTTGGAAGTAGTAGAAGCTAAAGAGTTGGAAAGAGATTGTACAATCCATAGAATAATATCCGAAAACCAGGATTTAGCAGAAAAAAACAAAGTTATGAAGGAGCAAGTGTCATTGCTACAGGAAGCTCTCTGAATGGGGAAAACAGAATGGCAACGCATGAAAGCGGAAGTGCAAAACATGAAGAAAATTGCAGTGGAGAATACAAAGGGGATGAATGTGAAGCCATCTCAGGATAAAGGGAAAGTAGTTACCCAAATAGACAACAATGAAGAGACATCAAGAGAAGAGAGGAAAGGAGATTCCGCAAAACTCTCTAAAACCTGGGCTCAAATTATTAGCAATCCTGCTAAGGGGAAGGAGAAAGAAACATTCATGTTGACAACATGCAGGATAGAGAAAGGAAAGAAAGACATGATAGAGCAACAAACATAATTATCAAGGGGTTGAAAGATTATGGGAAAAATGAATGTACTCTTGACCTTGGAAGAGACTTCTTGAAGACAAGCTCCAATGGCAAGGGACAGAAATATGCCAAGCATGGAGAGTAGGTAAGCCTAACGGTGAGAGAACCATGCCCATAAAATTCATCATGCCCAACTTGTGTGATAAAGGGATCATTCTAAGAAGGAAGCAGTTCTTGAGGGGTTCGGTTTTTTCTAGAGGGCTTCCTCTCAAGACAACAAGAGGAAAGGAGAGGGGCGAGAGAAATAAAGAAGTTAGGGCAGAGATGGGGAAAAAGGCATGGATTTATAAGGTAAATCTATGATAGCATAATTTGGACCTCATACAAAAACAAAATGAACTAAAAAAAAGAAAGGAAATGACAGCTCCTCGGCAAGAAATGAGGAAGCAAGGTTAGTATGGGCAAGAAGGGACAAAGACTCAATTATGAATCTTACATGCCAAAATAATATGATCAATCATTTTTGGGAGTTTCCTTAAGATTAGTTTATTTGGAACTTCTGAGGGGTACCCATGGGACTTGGGTTAGGACCTATCGTGGAAGATAGAGACATAGTTTGTTTATTGGAAACACATGAGCAGGAAGGGTGCAAGACACCTTTGTTTGAAGGTTACTGGAAGATATCAGTGTGGAACAAAGCAACAAGGAATGGAAAAGGGCACGAGGGTATCATGGTATTAATAAGAGAAAAATAAGGTCTTTTCATTCAGCTAGAAAAAAGAATACCCAAATAAGCAATTTGTGCGAAAGGCTAAAATATAGAAATGGAAATCACATGTGAATTGACATGTGAAAGCTATTTTCCAAGTTTCAAAATCTACAAAAGTAGAGGGATTGACCACAAAGATCCATTTGCAGCCTTAAAAACAGATATTACAATATATTCTCAACTAGGTGAAGTCCTTATAGTGGGGGATTTCAATGCTAGAGCTGAGACTTGAACAAACAGCATTCTTTGTTGCAAAGAAGGCGGTGACCCTATCTGAAACTACGAGGAAGGGTAATCATGGGTGGGGCAGAATTCCCGGAGGGTAAAGGTTGCAATTTCTTTGGAGAACAATTACTTACACTATGTGGGGCTTTCAATTTAGACATTTGTAGCAATTTATGACTAGATGGGAAAAGTCCAGTAATTTCATTTGCAATACTTACAATGGAGCATGTGTAGTAGATTATGCAATTTGTTCGTATAACTTGTGTGGGAAAATGGAAGTGTTGATTGGAGATCAAATCTAGGACTTAAAAATGGGATCACAAGGAAATTTATTTAAGTTTCTCTTGAATGAAAAGAAGCCAATTAAGTCAAAAGCTTCGATTAATGTTCAAGAAATACCCCAAATGCGAGTGTTTTGACTCAGGAGGATTGTAATACCTTCAAAAAAGCATTAGAGAGGCTCCTCGAGAAGGAGGAAATCTCATTTCATGGCCTTCATAGTCGCAAATTAACACATTTAATTCAAAGCACACTTCCTGAGTGAAAAATAGCAAAAATTAAGAAGTCTAAAAACAAAGCCCTTTACGGACAATGCTTGGTTTTGTGAGAATCTGAAAGGCAAAGGAGAGAGATGGAAGGAATCTGAGACAAAGGGATAACACTTCAAAGAAGCTCAAAGCTTATCAGTAGATAGTAAGAAAGAAAAGGTTGATTTCATGGTCTCGAGGAGGGAAGAACTAATATTCCTTGGGAAAATAAACCCCAAACTATTCTGAAAGGAGCTCCAACCAAAAAAAGTGCAAACTGAAAACAACATCACAACTTCTAAATGGTTCGACTGTGCAAGACAGCTTTATGAGCAGTATCCCAAGGTTGACCCTCCTCCTTGGTCAACTGAATCTGAGCTCTTCACGGTGCATGAGGTAGAGATGGGTATCAAGAGGTTGGGCTTTGGAAAAGCCAAAGACTTAGATGAACTCCAAGTAGAGTATCTAAAGTGGGGCTTAAAGATTCTTTCACCTCACATCACAAAATTTTCAACAACATCATACAAAAGGGGTTCCCCACAGATTGGACAACTAGTATGGCAATTCCTCTTTTCAAGAGTAGTGACGTCAATAATCCCTCAATTATAGGACTATATTGAAAAACCCCTTGTTTGCAAAGTTATTTGGAAAGAGCATGTTAGAAAGAATCAACAAGTGCAGGTGAAAGATAGCGTGCTAAGAGCAGCGGAGTTTTAGACCTAAACATTCCGTAGTTGATCATTGCATAACTTTGATGCACATCATTGAAAAACTTTGGGAAGAAAGAGGAAAAGAGAGGAGTTTTTATTTGCTTTGTTGATTTGAAAAAGTCTTTGAAAAACCACGGTTCCTAGGATAGCTTTGGAAGCGGCGAGAATGGAGAGAACTTCGGGGTTCCAGGGCATTTGAAGTAGTTATTACATAGGATGTATGAAATTGAAAGTCAAAATTAGAACTTCAGCTGGCATTTTTGAAAGTTTTAGAAGCGATAATCCGAGGTTAAGAAAAGGTTGCCATTGTCTCTACCCTTTTGGAGTTATATATTACGACAAGCTTGAAGAGTGGCTAAATTTGCAAAGGGGTGATGGTATCCATTTGGGCAGGATTCGTTATAAGGCTTCTTTTATCTGGGATGACCTTATATGATTACTTCATCAACTCTTGGTTTGAAACACTTATATTCCAACAAGCGGAGTTTGCTTAGAAAGGGGTGGGATGCAAGTCCAATATGCTCCTTGAAAGTTGTGGGACCTCTAACAAAAGAAAGCATAACCAGTATAAGTTCTACTTTGAAGGAAACGTTCTGGAAGAAGTTCTGGAGACCCCTGTGACCACCGCCGAATTGACTTCAACAGGAATTAAAGTTGGGATGGTTGTAGAAAGAAAAGAACTTTAGGGGGTTGGAGAGCATTTTATTCTTTTCAAAGCAAGTGTAGAGAGGCAGAGTTGTGGAACTGGAAAACCACTCTAACTCTTTTGGGCTTCTAGTGATTCCGGTGATCCTCTACGGTTGTGAACTATGGGCAGTAGCACAGCCAAATTATCTTTGTGGAAGCAAATTGAGAAAATTGAGAAGCGGTTGATTACAAACAAATTCAAAATTAAAAGTCGATTATTATACTATCTTGTTAAGTGAAACGGTTGCCTATTGAAGCAATTGCATGGTCTTGAGTCATAAGGTATTTAGAAAAAATTGAGCAACAAATGGAAGAGGCGGATGGCTAAGGTTGTTTTTAGTGTAGTTGTGCAAAAGAAGAAGCGGATGTAGGAAAAATAACAAATGGTTTATTAAATGGGGCATTTGCTTGAGCATGTGTCCTCTGAGGAACTAAAGAGATAAAACTTTGTTATGGATAGGTTCCACCAAAGCACATTGATGCCGGGAGAAAGATCTAGGAGAAAGAAGAAGTACTACAAACAGAGGTTTCTTACTCATAACCATGACTGAGAGAAGTACATAAGGGCCAATATTTCTTAGAGATCTAAAACTCTTGTACTCCCGATTGGGACTAACTCTCATCAACTCATGGATTCTTGAGAAGCGAGGGGTCTTGGAAAGGCCAAAGAAGGTGGGAAAGAGTTTGTATTTTGTGCTCGTCAGGAAAAGTGGAAACGAGGAAAAAACATTTCATTTTTAGAATGTGAGGCCCTCTCCAAAGGCAATGAGGGAAAATTATGTAGGTATACATGGGTAATTCCAAAGACAGCAGGGAAAATTATGTAGGTATTCTGGCAGCTAATTCTTGGGATAATCTATTCAGCAAAGAGTTTGTTGAGAAGCTGGGAGAGATTATTGTAAAACTTCACAGGAAAAGGGCCGAATATAAAGCCAGATGGAAAAACAATCTGTCCCATAGGCTATTTTTAGCCTCGTGGACGTTAAAAATACTTTCTTTCTTTCTTTCTTTCAATCGAGTATTGGATTTGTGGTAAAACGATATGTGAGGACTTTCGTAACCTTGTTCTAGGCATCTGAATGCACGTAGGAGTCTACGTGGCCACAAGAAATCCGAGGAAACAATTTCAGTCGCTGCCAGCCATCTAAATTGTTGTCAATCGATGAAATATTATACGTACCTATCTGTATCTCATCATGTGCGTTTTCCATTTACACACTGCCCAAAGTGACAGAGCATGGTAGCCCATGATTTTAGTCCTGCATTCTGTGGCCCACATGCTCTTGGTATCCCTGGAAATCATAATAGTGAATGTTCTTGTAACGATTTTCTCATACATTATATCTTAGAAGTTATTTAACAGCTTGTGCATATGTATATAACCACCAGAGAATGATTGGTGTAGGCCTTTTTCCAGAGGCACAATCCATCATGGTGCTTGGTCGTCAGGATCACAAGAGAGAATTCAGCACCCTTGGCTACCGCGGCCCATTGAGTGGCATTGAGGGATTTTGGATCGAACAGCTGCGGATCCTCATGTCCATCTCCTCATTCTCTGTCAGTGAATGTGTTCATGCCGAAGTGAAAGAACATTGTCATCTCTCGTTGCTGCCATTTGAGCTGCTTGGCGTTGGGAATAGGCAAAACTGGCAAGGGGGGAGGAACGGCCTGAGACGAGGCCATGGTCCCCAATGTGACCTTAAAGGAGACCAGAATGACCAGGCAAGCAATTCTTCTGATACTCATTATGAAAATCACTTGCAAGACAATGAATCTCAGGCAATTCACAGAAGGAATTGGAAAGAATAAAATATTATTCTGATTCAGGAATAAAATATTGCGCCTCGAGCGTGCTTTAAAAGTTGTACTATGTGCATGTAACACGAAGGTCTTTCTTTTATATTTTTAGAACGATACTAGTTAACTGTTAATGATAGATATCATTATATTGGGAAGGTAGTTGTGGAATTTATGCATGGTTGTGGTTTTCCACAAGTGACGGGCGTTGGCAGCATCCTCGTTGATTGTTTAATGCAATACACCTGGGCCTGAACACACTCTTTAATGCTTTTGGTTTTTTCATAACACGACATCTTCACACTTGGTGACAGAAAAAAGTTCTTTAATCTTAAAGCTCCCCAGCATTGTCTGTTAACCCTCAGATCGACCTTGCTCCCCCTTGCTCTATTAGTCTTCATTTCCAACAATCACTACTTATGCAATTTTTGGTTTATGGAGAAGATATAGAGTTTCATGAGTTGTGCAAAGTGACCCATTGCTTATAATAACACTGCCAAAGCAAGGGATTACCAGTTTTGCAGAAAATTGAGCATCTTCAGCTAGGCCGCTATAGACACCCTTTGCTACTGAATTGTTGATGGGTTTACTGATAGTTCTACTGGGCTAGGTAACCTGATCTAACTCGGATGCTACCTTTTCTATTAAAATTGGGCGCTTGGCTATACTTATAATGAATATAAATATGAAAGCAATATTGGACAGGGTTCTATTTCAATTTCAGATCAACAGTCGGTTACAGTATTCTATTATATTTCAGATCAACAACCCATTACGATATTCTATTTATTGGCAGCAAGGATGCTTGGCTCTCGTGGTAATCTTGTAGGAAGGAGATCGTTTAGACGCATTTTCTGAATTGGGTTTCAAAGTTAACGTCATTTGCAGGCATTTTGTGAATTAGGTTTCAATGTTATTGTAATTTAGCGCCTCTTCTCCTTCATATTCATGAAAGGAGAGGAGGTAGCACAACTAATGGTGTTGGTCCTGGTGAGCAACTAGTAAATCCCCTATGCAAAGTGTATTCCACCAAACCATAGAACCGTATTAATAGTACGAAAGGGATTGATTTCTATTCAGGTAAGGGTTTATTTTACAACTCAAAAGGTACGTTTCTGCACCAAAAATCTTAATTTTATTGCACTGAAAATCCTAAGTTTATTGAAGTGTGTAAAAAAAATTGACGTAGAGCAGTATTTTTCATTCACTCGCATGTCACAAATGAAGACAACTGATGGAGAGCATCATCATCAATGAATTGTAGTTGGTAGAGGGTCGAAACAATAGACGAGGTATGTTTCTGCACCGAAAATTCTTCAATTAGCTATTTTCCAAAACAACATTTCATTTAAGTTTATTGAAGTGTGTAAAAAAAATAGATGTAGAGCAACGTTTTTTTGGTCACCTGCAGGTAGAAAATGGAGACGACTTATGCAGAGCATCATCATGAGTGAGTTGTAGTTGTAGAGGGATGAAATAACAAAAGAGGTACGTTTCTGCACCAAAAATCCTTTGATTAGCTAATTTTTCAAAACAACAATTTGTATAAGTTTATTAAAGTGTGTAAAAAAAACTGATGTAGAGCAGTATTCTTTCGTTCACCTGTAGGTAGAAAATGAAGACTACCTATGGAGAGCATCATCATGACTGAGCCATAGAGACTACCTATGGAGAGCATCATCATGAGTGTGGTGTAGAGGGTTGAGTGTCATCAAGAGTGAGTCGTAGAGGGCCTATACAACATAAGAGGGAGGTGCATAGCGTCATGCACGAATTGTAGTATGTAGAGGGCCTGTCATGCACGAGTTGTATTATGTAGAGGGCTTGCACGAGTTGTAGAATGTAGAGGGCCTGCAGAATAGAAGAGGTGAGGAATGGTTATTATAGTGCTAGTAAGGGTCATGCAAGTGACCAAGTGGTTGCCACTACAATGCCACTCCTAGACACCAACACCAAACATCAAAGGGTTATGGACTATGGCTAATGCTTTATAAAACATCAAACATTTCATGTTGGGAATTAATGCTAACTTGAAAGTTAGCATTAATTGACCTTTCTTTGTAGATATCTAGTTGATCAATTTTCAAGCCTTCAGTTTCCTAAGTTTGAGGCATCTTGCCTCAATATGAGGCCAAATAAGGAGTCAAGCTTAAAACTTTGGAAAAAAAACCAAAGACGACTTGAAAAATGACATAAAAGTGTTGAAACTTTGGTTAAAGTGATAGTTTTATGTGTCGGACTAATTAAATCCATGAAAAATTGATTACTATAAGTCCCTACAGCCCGGAGGGCAGGGACTAATAAAAGGTGTTAAAAAGGTTATTTCATCATAACTCAAAAGTTATTAAAGGGGATCAAAAAGTTCAAAAGACCGTCATAAACTTATTATTGTGGATCTTTTGCACTTAGTGCATTCAATTGTCATTGAAGAAATCAATCAAGGAAAAATAAGGATCTGTGAACAATGAATTCAATATATAAATCTAAATTTTGGACTAAATGCATTTTTTGTGAAATGGAGTTTGAGTATATCACAATTTAAAAAAATCACACTCGTGTTTGTCTAATTTGTGGGAAATCATTTATTATGGAAGAATATCAAGATGATTCACAAAGGAAATCACTAATATTAAAAGGCGAACTAGGAAATTATAAAGATATCAATAGCAAATTATAGTTGGAAATTGAGATGGAGAAATATTTTAATGGGTTAACAAAGAAAAACAATCTTTACTTCAAAGAGAGAAATCGAGAATTCATCGCACAAATTGAAGAACTAAAAAGCAAAAAACAAAAAATGGACAAAGACTTACTAGAACGAGATGAATAAATATTACAATTAAAAAATCAAATCAAAATTTACTCGTAAAAATTAGGAAGTCAAAAGACAAGAAACAAGAGAATAAAAATTCAAAAATAGAAAATCAAGGTCTCGAAGAGAAATTAACCAAAAAATAGGAAGAAAGTTCTTGCCTAAGGAACCTTAATCAGAAATTGATTGAACAAATTAAAAATATGAAAGATGAAAAGTTGGAGAATCAAGATATTATAAGTGAAGTCAAAAAATCAAATAATGGAGAAGAATTTTTACACCTGAGGGCTCATAATCGAAGTTTACTCACACAAATTAAGAAGTTAAAGAGTGATAAGAAGTCGCTACAGAACAAGTTAGATCAACTTTTCAACAAAGAATCATTGGTTGATAAAGAAACAACGACTGAACCTATGGAACTAGAGAAGTCTTCAGATATAAACATCCCAATTATGGATAAAGAATTAATACAAATCCATTCAACCTTACAACTCAAAAGGATGAAAATCCAACTGATGTAAAGAGGTCTTCAAATGTCGAAGTACAAACAATCCAGGGATATGAAGCAGACTCAATTCCAAAAGTTAATCAAGAGAAAGCTACAAGTATAAGAAGTAAATATCAAGTTGTAAGGATGCTTTATCGACATCCTAATCACAAAAGTCGATACTTCAACCAATTAATGTATCAACATAAATAAATGATCGATATTTCGAAGAGTATTACTTCCACTACAAGTGGTGCTCAAAGTAGAAGCTATCATGTGAGTCGAAATACATCAAGTTTTTTCCAAGAACCCTATTATTAAACGCACAGTTTCACAGAACATCGAATTAGGGTGGGCAAACTCCTAAATACAATTCGAAAGTTTTTCTTAGTGCTTAAAGGATTCTATCATCTTAGATCCTCAATGATCATTGAATCAAGAATGAAGAATCAAGAGACAATGTTACAAGCCAGAGAAAGAGATAAGTCTTTTATAACTATGCTTTGAGGACAAAACATTTTTAAGGGGGGAAGACTTGTAATATACCTAGTATATTACATTTCTTGTTATTTAATAATATGTTATAGGTTTGTTATTATGTAAATAGGCATAATGTAAATGATAAATCAATGATAAGTCATGACCTTTGAAAGAACATGATTTATCATTCCCCACGTGTATTTATATACATGTATTGTATTTCATATGATGTCAAGAAAATATGTAAAATAGATAGTAAATAAAATATTATTTATTATGGATATATGGAATTGTGTTATATGTTCATGATGTTCTCATGAAGTGGACCACGAGATCCACTTCACAATCAATATGACCTGATAACCCAAGGACCTTTATATATGACAACATTGTCCAATATAATAATTCATAAGGTATATTGAGTGGTAAAAAGGTGGGGCACTACATGGTGTTCTTTCGGAGTTGATTTGGATAGATTTGATTATCCATGTAAACCTTTGTGCATGTCCTCTTAGTTGTGATGTGGCATTGATTATTTTTGACATGATGTCATTAAGGTGGCATAGGTTGTTGACCGGTCTTGCACAAAAAAATGTCATTTGCAGAGGTTTCATTGATGTTTCTGTAGAGTAGGACACTGCAAGGCTTGTGTGAAGTTGTTGTGTTGCATGGATCAATGATAACTCCTCTATAAGAAGCAATATTGAAAACATAAAATTGCCAGTAAGCTTTGTAGACTAAGCTTTTATCCAAAAAGTTGAAAGCCAATTCATAATTACGTTGAAAACTCCTTTCTCATATTTGAATGAGTTGTGTCATGTGAGGTGTTGCATTTGATTGAGATAGTATGGATCCATCTTAACTTCAATCTATTAAACATGGAGAGAGATAAAAAAATAAAAAATAAAAAGCACAAATCTCTCGGCACTAAAAAGTTTTTATTTAAAATGATCTAGGCTAATTTATTTTATTACTATGTTCTTCTTTATTATAATTATGTATGTTTTCATTATGGATTTTAAGTTTTATTTGATTTAGTTTATTAACAGTATGT
The DNA here is from genome assembly GCA_010110895.2 of Picea sitchensis. Taxonomy (NCBI): domain Eukaryota; kingdom Viridiplantae; phylum Streptophyta; class Pinopsida; order Pinales; family Pinaceae; genus Picea; species Picea sitchensis. The sequence goes on along the minus strand of SNQJ01S0003675.1, from coordinate 151,210 downwards.
TAGGTTTTACATCTTGTAAATAGTGAATTGCA
>SNQJ01S0003675.1:108144-134500 GCA_010110895.2 Picea sitchensis | reverse complement strand
AAAATAGAAAGGTGGAGGGAAATTTTCCTAAGAAGGAATTGGTTTCAAACAAGCCCCATTGTTGCAAAACCATTATTTTCTAGTAATTATCAGCAAATGATTTCTTGAAGATTAGATACATTCTTCCATGACTGTAACATATTAACTTAAGTATTAAACTTCTTGCATTATGGGTTGTTAGCATTAAAGATTAATAATTCCATGTCTAGAAACAAGAATGATGACCTTGCTGCAACATTGTGATTTGGTATTGCTATGTTCTATCTTCATCATGAATAGAATTGAACGTTGGTTTGAAAACTATCTGAAATTCATTTTTTTGTTTCCATAAAAGCATGATGGATTGACACAGTGCATAGCCATATAATTGTTAAATGCTCCATTTTAGAACAAATTACCTAAGAGAATACAATTTCGAAGAACTACGAGACTATCGAACCATGCCAATGAGAAGAGGTGTTAAATCGAGAAAAGAAGCAACAAACAAGACTCCCAAGGCAATTTTTTTAATAGTATATCCATTAAAATAAAACAATATTGAGCATTGTATATCTATGCTTAGAAATTGGACAGAGTTCTTTCGGCCAAAACATTGAACATATTTTCCATAGACACAGGCACAGGATCCGCAACATGCAAGAGCCATCGAGATGTTATTCAACATGCATAGAAAATTGATTACCATGCTTTTTTTTTAGGAAATCCTTGCAGCCTTCTCCTCTATGGATCAATGTCTAGTGCCCCAATCTCAATATTTTGCAGAAGACCTGAGCCGGCAAAGAAACAGGAAAGTGGGTCCGCAATGGAGTAAATCCTTGGCTTGAAGCAGATGAACAAAAGCCATGTGGTAAAATTCATAGTTCTCACAAGCTTCCTGTGAGGAAGAAGACGAAAAATGTTGTAGGGAAAATGGAATAGCCTGAAACTGAAAGTTAGGACACACTAAGAAACCAACTCCTCACATTTGAAAACTTCAGGGACACAGGTTGCACGTGCAATTCCAGAGGCCCAAATTAGTCCATTCTGGGTGGAAGGAGATGACTAGTAGGAATATGCCTTGCACCAATGGGAGTTATGGTCCTCATTCCCTAATATGTTAATTACATATACAGAGAATAGGGCAGTGGTCCCACAATTGAATAGCTTTTTGGCTTGAAATATGTCTCTGGGAGCATCAACAGATCATTTTCTTACAGTAAAAGACTTTCACCCAGAATGGACTAATATGGACCTCTGGAATTCCTACTTTCGAGCTTCAAAGCGGCTATTGCATTCATTGTCGGTTTCTTTTCTGTAACCCATTCTTTTGTTGTTGTCAGGATTTCCATCACCAACCCGGGAAGCGCTACCCATTATAGTTTATTTCAGTTTGGGCGTAGTAGTGGGACCAGTCTCTGCATTTCCATCATCCATTTCCATATCATCGGTCATCAGATCATCTTCTTCCAACTCGAAATCCATCGCATCAACATCTGCACCAGGTATCAATGCAAGTCGGAAAGTTGTATGAGCAGGAAGGGTTGCATTGGAATTATTTGGCTTGAAATATATCTCTGGGTGCACCAACGGACCATCTCCTTTTTTGCTCCTGGGTGGAGGGAGATGAGTAGTAAGACTATGCCCTGGAATACTGGTACCTCTGGGCATCATGTTCGAAAGTGTTTACCGTATCTGGACAGAACTGTTGTGGAACTATTGCCATACGTTAACGAGAATTTATTTTTTCTCCAGATAATGTTTGATATGAAAATTGAGGAGGGATAATATAACCATCTACAAATCTTGGTTTAATGCGTATCAATGGAAGATCTCCTCGAGCTTTTGGTTGATCAATGACAATCTCCAGGGTTCGTGTGTAATGAGTTTTTACCATTAAAGCTTACTAATTGCATATTTAGAAAAAAGTGTGAAGGTGGCGGTGACGACGAAGAACGATTAAGAATTAGAGATCTTGTAAAGGCGCCAACCGGCCCACACATGAAATATTGCATCATGTTTGAAATGAATACTTGGAAAGGATAACATTCTTCTCCACAAATCGTGGTTTAATTCGTATTAATGACAAATCTTCTCTGGCCTTCCGGACATTAATGACAATCTCAACTATTCTTTCACGATGAACTACTAGCATTAAAGCTTTAATTGCATATCTAGAAAGTACGAAGGTAGCGGGGATGGTGAAGACCGAGCAAGCATTGCACATTTCGTCGTCCCGCCAAACCGCGAAACAGATTTCAAGAAATGCCTAAGTATGGAAAGCGGTCAGGCAGGTTTCAAAAATAGGGCCACAAGATATACCCAGGAGACGTAAGGGGCCAATGGTCAAATTGCACATCACAATGACAGATTTCGGCCATCAATTTTTATATTGCAGAATTTTGGGTGCTCTTTGTACGTAGCGGAACAGTGGAAGTGCAATGTTGAGCAAGCCTGACCAAGAATCGACGATGGTAATAGTGGCCAAGTATGCAATGGACAAGTGGTTGGTCGGATTCATGATATAAAAGCATTAGACATAGTCGGAATAGGAAATATTGACGAGATAGAAAACAGGCCCACAAGCTTTACTCATGAGACGTGAGGGGCCGATGGTTAAATTGTATCTACCCCAACTATTGAATGCAAAATGTGTAACACGCAACAGGAGACAATGACAGATTTCGAGGGTCAATTTGTATATTGCGGAACTTCGGGTGTTGTATATAAAAGCAAGAGACATTTGGAAAAGGGACACATTCGGAAAAAGGACCAAGTAAACAGAAATTGAAAGCAAAAGAGATAAAGGGGATTTGTTTGCTAATTTGTAGATCGCAAAAGTCCGAGTGTTGTTTGTAGGTAGTGGAATAATGGAAACTCAATGTTGAACCCGTCTATCCAGGAACCCGCAATTCAAAAAGTTTGTTCAATATGAAACGGGGAAGTGGTCGGTCAGGCTGGTGATATAAAAGTAACATGGGAAATCTGAAGAGGTGAATCCGCCAACTCCCGCAGCTAGACATTTTTCGAAAAATGAGTAAGTAACCAGAAAGGGAAAGCAGAGGGCAAAAAGAAAGGGGATGGCAATTTTCGAAAACGGGAATTGGTATAAAAAAGGCCCATTGATGGGAATTGGTATAATAAAGCGAGGCATGGTTATAGTTTCCAGGATCTGTTTGTATAAGAGAAGCATCTAAAAGCTACAAGAAAATAAATTTTGGGATGTTTAAGTAAAGTTATTGTATTGTTAGCTTAACTGCAAGTATAACAACGACGAATTTGAATTTTAATGTCCTCTCGTTGATATGATTGTTCCATTGGACTTCGCACAGTGTATATTCTTTTATTTCAAATTATTCCAGGAGATGAATTTTGCTAAGTTCATCGATCAAGGAAAAGTGCTAAAAACGAGATACAGGGGAATTTGTTTGCTAATTTGTAGATCGCGGAAGTCCGGGTGTTGTTTGCAGGCGACAGAACAATGCAAACACAATGTTGAACCCGCCTATCTGGGAACCCACGATAAAAAACGTTTGTTCAACATGAAACGGGGAAACGGTTGGTCAGGCTGGTGATATAAAAGTAAGTGGAAATCTAAAGACGTGAATCCGCCAACTCTCGCACCTAGACATTTTCCGAAAAACGAGTAAGTAACCAGAAATGGAAAGCATGCGGCAAAAAGAAAAGGGGATGTCAATTTTCGGAAGTGGGAATTGATGTAAGAAACTGCATTTATGGTCTTAACAGTAACTATGAAGTGAAATAAACATGCGAATAGGTTCTTCAATCAAGCAATAGATACAACAAGCCATGCTTATAGTTTCCAGGATCTATATTTATAAGAGAAGCGTCGAAAAGCTACAAGAAAATCAATTTTGGGATGTGTAAGTAAAGTTATTGTACTATCAGCTTCACCGCAAGTATAACAACGATGAATTTGAATTTTAATGTCCTCTCGTTGATATGATAGTTTCATTGGACTTCGCACAGCATATATTATTGTATTTCAAATTATTCCACGAGATTAATTTTGCTGACTTCATCGATCAAGGAAAAGTGCTAAAAACAAGATAAAGGGGAATTTGTTTTCTAATTTGTAGATCGCGGAAGTCCAAGTGCTATTTGCAGGCGATAGAACAATGGAAATGCAATGTTGAACCCGCGTATGTGAGAACTCGCGATCCAAAAAATTTGTTCAATATGAAACGGGGAAGTGACCGGTCAGGATGGTGATATAAAAGCAAGTGGAAATCTGAACACGTGAATCCGCCAACTTCCGCACCCAGATAATTTCCCAAAAATGAGTTAGTAACCAGAAAGGGAAAGCATAGGGTAAAAAAAAAAGGGGATGGCAATTTTCGGAAGTGGAAATTGGTGTAACAAATCCCCATTGATGGTCTTAACAGTAACTATGAAGTGCATTAAACATGTGAATAGATTCTTCAATGAAGGAATAGATACAGCGAGCCATGCTTATAGTTTCCAAGATCTGCCTATATAACAGAAGCGTCAAAAAGAAACAAGGAAAATCAATTTAGGGAAGTCTAAGTAAAGTTATGGTACTGTCAGCTTCATCGCAAGTATAACAACAATGAATTTTAATTTTAATGTCCTCTCGTTGATATGATAATTCCATTGGACTTCGCATAGTATATATTCTTTTATTTCAAATTATTCCAGGAGATTAATTTTGTTAAGTTCATCGATCGAGCAAAAGTGCTAAAACGAGCCCCATAGCACATTTGTATCACAGACCTTATATCAAAGGGCAAAGCATGTCCTCTATATTCTTTAAGATCATAGAAAAACTACGAAGATCCTAAATGTATTATTAATTTTCCAGAGCGAAGCATACAACCAAGAACCAAGTAAACACCAACTGTATTGATATATTGATATATTGAACAAGAAATGGAATTCCATTATATATCAAACAATTAGATATATAAAAAAAAACACATCGTCCCATTGGTTTTCGTTTCTTGACAAAGCTTGATATGATTTTTTATTTTTTTTCAGCCGATATGCAATATCGCATTGTCCTCATTCAAGGTAAATTTTCTATGTATTCGAAAGTCGTGCAGCATGTAGACACTCTTTGCCTTTTTCTGTAGGTATGATTCATATGGAAATTTTGCTAACTCAGGAAGCACATCTTGTAACAGAGGCTGAATTGTACAATGCACGGTTGTGTTGTCGACGGTTTGAATAGCAGCATTGAGGCAATGTCTATATATGTATGGACATTTTTTACTACATCGCAGACAATCAATCGTATCATCACTTATGAAGGCAGAAGAAGAAGTAGGAGAGTTGCATTTTGCACACACAGGCTCAAAGGGAATCGAGTATGCATTCGCTACAACCAAAACACCTTCAACTTGGAAACGTGAGCATAACAGTTGATATATTGAAAAATATAATATACAACTGCAACCCCTAAAAAATAAAAAATAAAAATAAAAAAATAAAAAAAAAAGATTAAAAACGAATAAAAATATGCAGAGATTTGGTCAAGGCTATTTGTATGAGAAAAATAAGGATGAAACTGTGGATGTATATGCACAACAGTTGTAGAGCTAGTTAGCTTCTCGAGATCCTGTACTATGTTTGCTCGCAACTCTGTTACAAATGTTGATTGAGTTGTGCAAAAGATCCTTTCTTTACCAACTCTTTTATGTGTTATATTTTTGAAGAGCATAAGTGGAAATTGCCCTTTATGCAATTGGTGTTCAATTGACGAAAATAAATTTGAATAGGTATCGAACAATTGCAGCTACAACATGGAACAATGAAATATTTGTGTAACTTAACCGAGATACATGGACATGAGAAAGAAAAGGACAAACCTGGATATGGAGAATGGTACCATTGCCTTGTCATTGTCTGACTCTCCATATTTTATATGGAGAATGTGTTGCAAGCCAAGTTTTTCCGTGAGTGTCACAGTTGCGCCAATGGTTTTGATTGGGTAAATGTCGTTGCTCTGTGCAAGTTGGTTGATAGTTGTGTCCGGGACAAAACAATATTCTAAACAAATAGCGGGGATTTTTTCCAGGATACTTGTTTCGTTGAACGATACAATTCGATCACAATCACCATGGTCATATAATGTTTTGGTCAATATATTAAAATTTGTAATGGATGTCCCATTACCTGGCAATATCTTTTCTGCATGTTTGTGTACAAGTTGTGTAGGAATAGTTAGTGTAATTGTCATGAGGGCCTCCTTGTCTATCATCTCAGCACACATAATGGATCTAGTTTTGTTTTCCTTGTCCAAGTAGGTGCTATAGACGACCATTATGTCCCCGATGAACACTTGTCCAGTTCGGCGGTTGTTCAAGCCCTCTATTGATAGTATTTTGGGTGATACAAGTTTAGACTTGGTGACAATTTTTGAACAGGAAAAGTAATGTGAATGGTAATGTGAATTATTTTTTTTGTTTTATTTTTTTTCCTGCCATGAATGTACAAGTAGACGCACAGCCTGGATGAACTATGGAGCCAAAGTTTTGCAACTAGACCTCTCAGTTTGCAGAGCATGCGTTGTGTTCAGCGTCTCGCTTGCACTTGTTGATACTTCTTGTGAGATGCAAAGTATGTGTTGCAAATGACATCGGCATATTCACCATGCCATAGATGAACAAATAGCTAAGGATATTTGTTTGGTAAACATACGCGGAACATAATGTATGCATATTTACCTTTGGCCTTGTCGATCTGTTGATGTTTGGGATGATTGACTTCTCATGGGCATGTCACTAGTCCAACTTTTTCTGATGCAAGCATCTGTAGATGAACATCAGAAGGACTAGACAAGCATATGCATTGTATATTGTCCATTATTGTTCTTAATGGCACATGCAGGGTCGAAGGAGATGGAATATGAAATAGGGTGTGAAGGGATACTCATGAAACATGAGGACACAAGGATCAAATTGTATGCCTCGGATTTTTTGACTGAAAAAAATGTGTAATAGTAAATAGGGCACGATGGCAGGGCAGGAGGGCCAATCTGTATATCGCACAACCTCTGAGGCCAGAGACATAATCTTGAACCCGCCAGCCCAGCACCCGCAAGTGACAAAGTGGGTAACTATGGAATAAGGTAGAAGCATGACCATAAATGTGAACCCATGAGTCCGCCAACCCGTGCACCAAGGCAATTTCAGAAAGACAACTAAGCAGAGCAATAAGAAAGCAAAAGGGATAATAGAAAATGGAAAAAATAGAAATGGGGAGGTCACAAAGGCCCATTGTTGCCAAATCATCATTTTCTAGTCCAATATTATATGCCCCAACCCATTTTGTATTTTTAATTTACTAGCACAATTGATATACCTTTTCGAAGATTGTACAACAGAACCCTCTACTATTACATATAAGAAATCATCTTCCTTTCCAATAAATTTGTTTTTTCCAAGGTAGTAACGTCAAGTATACAATTGACATGAAGGCAAGTTAGTATGAAGAAAGACATGTAAAAGAAAGAAATGCAGTTCTATTTATTTCAATGTAGCAGCAAAGAGAATATGATTCACATGAGAATAAGCATAAAGATATGTAGTATATACATACAGTAAAAAAGGTGCAAAGCAGTAGAACAAATACACAGACAATAAATGAAATACTAAATACTGGAATATGAAATAATAGTACAGGTATGCACCTCTGCAACTCCTCGTCTATATTTGTGCGAAAGAGTCCATCGTCCTCTCTAGCCACTCTGTTTGTTCAAATGTAGGAATGCAGGAAAAATACAATGAACATAGGAAGGCACGAAACATCTACATACAACAAACAAGGTGAACACATATACATGAACACACATATATATATATATATATATATATAATGTTTTTACTTCTATAGTATGAACAATACAGACGATGCGAAAATTTATAGTCAAATGACATATTAATATGAAGTCAACGAATTATCGATCGCTAGAGTCCCTCTGCGCCTTCGACAGGGACTAATAAGAGTTGTACAAACAAATTTTGAATCTAAATTATTCACATAATAACACTCAATCCCGTTAGTTGAATCACGATATATAAAATTGAAATATAAAAATTATATATCAAAATATGATTGAATGTCAGTATTATTTTTTATAAGATATTTCATATTTCAATTCATATGCAAAAGATATATCTGTTGAAAGCTATTATTGTAAAGCAAAAGCAATCGACGTGTTATGGGTTAATAGTTGGGATAAGGCATAGACATGAAAACAATATTGCTTCAAATTTTGATGGGTGTTTAGTTGAGTGTGTGGAGTGTGTGTGAGATGGGTTTTTTTCATTAACAAAAGGGTGTAACACATGTTTGATACGCTAAAATGGTTGAGACAAGGTATTGACATGTAAATAATTTTGTTTTAAATCTTAATTGGCTTTAATCTCTTGTGTGTGAGAGAGGTTTTCCTCCATCAACAAAAGGGTATAACACATGTTCGATTAGCTAAATTAGTTTAAATGGATGTTAATATGATTAAAAAAAACATACTAATGCAACCAGATCCTGCAATGTTAATAATGGATATTTACAATTCCATCATTCCAAAAAAAATTCAAGCCATAAATGTAGATTTCACTTACCATTATTTTGAACCACCAAAAAAAACCAATTCATAACGTGTTCAAACCACAACTATAACTAAATATTGATGTATCTATCTCCCACTGAAATATCTATATTTTTAAATATAATTACAATAATATATTAAGTATGAATTTTATTCTTATACCTAAAGGATAAAAGTATACTATATTTTCACAAGTATATTTTTTTAAACAACTTCATCTTATCACAACACAATAAGTATGTGCTTCCCTAATATTGGATCATTTACAATCCACTTTATTTAGTTAAGAATCTTCTAAATAAAATGTTGTGAGTGCGATATTTATTATGCTAAAGTCATCTAAAAATTGCTCTTAACCCTAACCACATGGAACAACTTGCTTTCATAGTAGAAACAAAGAACACCAAAGAGTTAAACTTTTGTAGGAGAATATCACCACTTTCACTTAACCAATGAACCAATATCTCATTAAACTCTTCAAATTTTTAAATTAAATAAAAAACTATAAAAAATTGTAATATTATCTTTAAAATCTATCATACAATTTTTTTTTATTTTTTTATTAAAATTTAAGAATTTGTTTTTAAAATAATCTTTAATATGTATATCTATGAGTAATAATAATTTGATATTAATTAAAGTAAATAATTTCTTTATAGTTTTAAAAATACTTTTTTAAAATAATAATTTGATATTTTTTACAATAATAATTTGATAAATTAATGAAAATATATAACTAATACGATAGTGTTAATGGATCTATAATAATTTGATATTAAGTAAAGTAAATGATTTTTTTATAGTTTTAAAAATATCTTTTTAAAATAATAATTTGATATTTTTTACAATAATAATTTGATAGATTAATGAAAATATATAACTAATACGATAGTGTTAATGTGTCTATGTAATGATTCTGTATAATGTTAAATCTAAATACATTAACTTGTTTGTAATATAATAAAAAAATCACAATTAAAAATAAATTAATTTATAAAGTTCACAAGAGTGTTAACTAACTAAAGTAAAATATTGTTATGGCTATCTTTTTTTAATGTATACTTCATGCAATGCTCCTTTTACATAATACTATTTATTATTATGTTATGCCGAGATTATTTTGAATGAATAAATAATACTATTTATTATGTTATGCCAAGATGATTTTGGTTAAATAAAGATTATTAATTGACTATCTTTTTTTTTAAATGTATACTTCATGCAATGTTGTTTTTACATAGTATTATTTATTACGTCGAAAGGTGTACATCTATTGATAATGGGCACAATTAATGATCTTTTAATTTTAAATTCTAATCTAATGGTTAAGCATTGAAGATTCTGGCATATTCTTAGTCGTCCTCCAAAATCAATGCTGGATTAGGAATTTTACTAGGCTGAGAGTTTTTACTGTGTCGGGAGTGTTATCAGCCACCGATACCTTTAAGCGTTCTCCAAGAGTCGATTGTGCTAGTTATGTTATGCCGAGATTATTTTGACTAAATAAATAATACTATTTATTATGATTTTGGTTAAATAAAGATTATTAATTTAAACAAATAAATAAAAGTTTCATTAAATGCCAAAGCATTCATTTATTAATTTTTATTTTTATGACAAAAATAAAATACAATTAACATTCATAAAAATTATAAAGTTTTTAAAGTTGGTATTCATTTATTCATCTTCTTAACAAAATAAAATATAATTAATATTAATTAAAATTATAATATAATTAACATTAATAAGAATTATAGAAAAGGTTGTGTTGTTGGATTTTCTAGAAATAAATTATATAAAATATTATTATTTGTTCAATATTTGGAGTGGACACTTCATCCATTGTGAGGGATGCTTAAAACCAAAAGTGATAATAAAAAAGAGTGTTAGGTTGAAAATTTATAGAGTGAAAATGATGGATAAGTGGTTTGAAAAAGAGTAAGAAATTTTCTAAATTTAATATGTAATTTTAAAAAATAATAATAATAATAACTTAATTTTAAAGTTATAGTCGAGTTAGACATTAAATTAGTGTATAAGATCTATTGTTTACAAGACAAGGGATCCCTTCCACATAGCGATTTGTTTGCTTCATCCTTCACTAACCTAGGTTTCATCCTTTCTTTATTGGTCTCTCCTCCTTGATCCCCTACTTTCTTTCACTAGTGGTAGTGGCCCCAATAAGTTCCCTCATAGTCAGACATGGCAAATGGGTAGAACCATAACCTCTACACACCCTGAACCTCGAACACAAAGCTCCTACTACAAGACTACGAACACAGAACCTTGGTCACAGGGCCCCATATATAGAGGACCCAACACAATACCTCAAAACCAAAGGCCCAAACACATGACCTTAGACTCACCATGTTTTCCTAATGCTTTAGGCTCCTTGAATTAGAGTTTTAGCTTGAATTTCTAGCAATGTTAAATACCTCTGCATTTCCTCCATATGACAATACCATAACCATAATTGCTTGCTTCCCATTGTAATGGTATTCCTGGCCACCTCAAGCTCCAATTGCTTGCATTAATGTGATAGCAAGGGTGGGATCGTGTTAATTTACAATTTGTGTCTTATCCATTGATTCCATCCATCTTATCAACATGCCTAGATTATACCTGGCTACGTTGTGTGGAGGCTCCATGCCACCTCATGCACTACTTAGTGAGATTCCTCCCTAAAACCCCATTTGGGGAGATGTTTGCAATATTGATTACAACAAATAAGATAAAAAAAAAATAGAATAATGTTCACAATAAAATAATGTTTTCCATACAAGAATTCCATTCCAAGCTTTTGAAACATCATTAGTTACCTAGTTTTCAAACCTAAGACTTTGATACCATATTTAGTGCCCCAATCTTTTTTGTCATTGAGGAAAAAATAAGGCACTAATGGTTGTATGTTTGTTCTTATATTTATTACTACAATTTAAACATTATTCTTACATAGTTTATTGAACCAACATCTATCCAATCATTTAGCAGTATTTTTTTTAAGATGGTCTACTCACATACTCATATATTACAAAAAGATTGTAGTCAAGGTCATCCATGAGCTTACAAAAAGAGAAACATAGCTCAAATGCCTTTGCATGGGCTTCAACATGTGAACTAAATCTGACATATTAAGTCCTTTTAAGTTATATTTGTGCTAACATTTAGCATTTTCAATATAATAAACAAATGAACTGGAAATAGAAAGTGTAGACAACCTCATACATGTAACAACCAACATTGTGAGTGCATCAAACATATAAATTGAGATACAAAATATCCAAAAAAAAAGACATTGCAAGATAACCATAGAGCATATTAAAATAAATTGGGTTTAGAGGGGCTTGGGACTACAAGGGTCACAGGCCCTTGGCCTTTGTTCGAGATCTCCTTACATGCATCATCCTCAACGATGATTGGATTGTCGCTTGTTCTATCCAAGTCAATGATTCTAAAAATCTCTATCATTCGCCCTCGTGCTTCAACATTCCAGACAGTCACTTTGAAGCTCAAGCCAAAGATCACTCAACAAAAAATTGTAAACTTAGCTTCCAATATGTGTACTCAGTCACAGGATTATGATTCCAGATGTTGCGAATTTTCCAAATTCTTGGCCATCGAGTAGAATTCCATAGCTCTAACCACTTTGGAGTCATGAGACCAGGAGTATCTTTTGTTTGTGACCCAATCATGAAATTCACCTCGAATCTGTTGCTTGGATATTTGTCACCTTTTTCTATTTGACTGTGTCGACTAGTTCATTCATTTCCTATTGAATATGTTGAGGTGTAGTTTCTCAGTATCTTTGTTGAGCCTCAATAGTTTCCTTCTTTGCACTAGTTCCCTTGAAGCCAGGTATGTCCATGCTATCTATTGGCATTGTGGCCTTCCCCTTTCTTTTCATTCTTCACTTGCTAGCTTCGATAATATTTGCATTGGATACATTCACCGTTAATTTTTCGTGAGTCTAGAGTCCTAAAGCCAAGGTGCTATTTTCTTTTGAATCTTGGAGCGCCCAACCTCTGAATTTGCAGGTTAGATCCAACAGCCACCACTAGCCTACCAAAAGATGATGAAATCGAACAAATCGGGCCACATTCCTGTATATGTAAGACATAAGAGAGACACTAGAAACCCATCGATCCTTACCCCCAAGCAAATCATGCTAGAGGGGACAAAGGTTCTTGTTTCCTCCAAATGCACGGAATAAATGACACTCTCAAACATAGACAAAAAAAAAAAGAACAATAGAGAGTATAATACCGTGAGTGTAAGTAGGAAGTAGCCTAGACCCCAACCTCCACAAAATCTACGAGAAAAGATCAAGGCTATATTGACAAAGAGAAACCCCTTTCCCTTTGGTTAGCCAACATTGATGGCATGGGATTTGAAAGATGAAGGACCCTCATCTGCAAAAAAACAACTTGATCCCATGCTATTATAATAACTAGCACCATAAAAATTAATTGTCTTTTTCATTATCATTTGTGCAGATGCTCTCATGCCACGCGAAATTTTGATGGTTGAAGCACCACCGAGGGAACCCTCAACCTCGTGCTCACTTAGAACCAGGTTCAACCTCATCTTGCATTGAGCACCCATCACAATCCCATGAATTGGTATAATGCTTGTGTACTTCCTCATCGCTCATTGGGGAAAGGTTCCAGACGAGAGACACATAACAGGCCTCCACTCTCCACGTGGCATGGGCATATTTTTCCCTCCCTAGCAACCAATCTAAGGGAATCATTTAGCAAATAACCAATTGCTTAGTAAGTAGATTAGTCATCAATCAACCAAAATATTCATTCTTTGTTTGAACAAAAGTAAATAACAGAAAATACGAAAATGGAACATTGAGCTTAGATTTTGCATTTCGATGATAATTGACTTGGAACTATATCGTCTCTCCGCCAACTTTTTCAATGGAGAATGCTTGCAACATAATTTGTTTCCTCGTAGCCAATGTTCTCTTGAGTTCTAAGGCACCCCCTATGTTGGGGTATTGAAACTAACTCACATGTCATGAGGTATGACACTCACCGAGTGATAAACCATAGTATAATCCCTTACCCCTCTTTCACTAAAAGGGTTTTGGTAGCATAATCACAACATCACTATTATACCCTAGCTCAACGTCATCGACATATAGGTGCTTGACCTATTATGCTCATACTAACACTTCTTTTATTATTGATGGGGAGGATTTTTCTCCTAAAATTATTTAATATTCCACCTTTTTCCCTAAGAGAGACATGTGTCCCAAGTGTCCCCTTCACATTGATTGCTTACATGCCTTAAAAGTGACACTCTCTACATTGAAAAGTGTCCATTATCAAATTCATTCTTTACATCACTTTATAAATGTCACTTTTCCCTTTTACACTTGTCATTTCAATTTCAATTATTTTCATGTCTTACAAGTGCTTTATCAACACTTACATTTCAAGTGACATATTTCTTTTAATATTATTTTATTCTAAAATTGTTTCTTTTCTTATTATTATTTATTTATTTACAATCATTACTAGGACATCATGTTCCCCATAATGTTCCATGACTAGTTTATAGGATTATAGTATTAATTTAAAAGGACATATAAACCACTTTTTGGAATCAACACTCCCCCACCCCAAGGGTGAGTGTCTTGTTGCACACTACTACATATACATATGTCAATATCACATTAATATTGTCAAATAAATTATATATTAAAAACATTTAATTCCATATAGTCAATAATTGCCACATGAGTATATTTGTACCCCAAGTACCACATATATCATATATTGACAATTACATATATTGCCATGCATACATGGGGAGCGGTCAAGTTTGTCCTTACAACACCTAGTCAATGTAAGTAAGAAGGTGAAGAGTCTTCTTACCAATGCTCAAAACGCGCGGACCTTTACATGTGACAACATTGTCTAATATAAGATGAGTGGTAAAAAAGGTGGGGCATTGCATGGTGTTCTTTAGGAGTTGAATTGGATAGAAATTATCATCCATGTAAACCTTTGTGCATGTCATCTTAATTGTGATGTGGTGTTGATTATCCCTTCCATGATGTCATCAAGGTGGCATAGGTTGTTGACTTCTTGTGCATAAAAAATGTCATTTGCACAGGTTTCATTGATGTTTCTATAGATTAGAACATTGTAAGGGTTATGCAAAGTTGTTATGTTGCATGGACCAATGATGCCTCCTTTGTAAGAAGTGATATTGATAACATAAAATTTTCAATAAGCTTTGTATACTAAGCTTTTATCCGAAAAGTTGAAAACCAATTCAAAATTACGTTGAAAACTCATTTCTCATATTTGAATGAGTTATGTCATGTGAGGTGTTGCATTGGATTGAGCTAGCCTATATCCATCTTAACTCAAANTATGTCAATATCACATTAATATTGTCAAATAAATTATATATTAAAAACATTTAATTCCATATAGTCAATAATTGCCACATGAGTATATTTGTACCCCAAGTACCACATATATCATATATTGACAATTACATATATTGCCATGCATACATGGGGAGCGGTCAAGTTTGTCCTTACAACACCTAGTCAATGTAAGTAAGAAGGTGAAGAGTCTTCTTACCAATGCTCAAAACGCGCGGACCTTTACATGTGACAACATTGTCTAATATAAGATGAGTGGTAAAAAAGGTGGGGCATTGCATGGTGTTCTTTAGGAGTTGAATTGGATAGAAATTATCATCCATGTAAACCTTTGTGCATGTCATCTTAATTGTGATGTGGTGTTGATTATCCCTTCCATGATGTCATCAAGGTGGCATAGGTTGTTGACTTCTTGTGCATAAAAAATGTCATTTGCACAGGTTTCATTGATGTTTCTATAGATTAGAACATTGTAAGGGTTATGCAAAGTTGTTATGTTGCATGGACCAATGATGCCTCCTTTGTAAGAAGTGATATTGATAACATAAAATTTTCAATAAGCTTTGTATACTAAGCTTTTATCCGAAAAGTTGAAAACCAATTCAAAATTACGTTGAAAACTCATTTCTCATATTTGAATGAGTTATGTCATGTGAGGTGTTGCATTGGATTGAGCTAGCCTATATCCATCTTAACTCAAATATTAAGCATGAAGAGAGATAAAAATAAATAAAAATAAAAACCACAAATCTTTCAACACTAAAAAGATTTCATTTAAAATGATCTCATCTAATTTATTTTATTACTATGTTCTTCTTTACTATAATTTTGTTTTTCATTATGGGTCTTAATTTTTATTTCAGTTAGTTTATTAACATTACATTATGTTTTACATCTTGTGAGTAGTGAACTCCATGCCTCACCTAGCTTCTCTTGGTATAATCTTTCTCACGTACACATATATAATTAATGTATTTATTATTATTATTATTATATTCAGAGAAAAAACAAGTAATTTTATTACGAAGGAAAAAAATTACATTTGTAGATGCCAGTGGCATTCCTTCGAATTTCTTGATACAGTTTAGCCAAGCCTTTATTTCCTTGTCAATAATGTGGTAATTTCTTTCAGCGGGATTCCAAAGACCGGATGCAAACAAAATTATCTCTTCATCAATTTTGTTGCAATATTTTATGCATTGCTTGAGAACTCCTCCCCATCCTTCGTCAGAGGCATTAGTCTCAATAACTTTAGGCAGGTCATTGTCAATAAGATACAATATTGGGAGATATTTTATTGTTTCTTTAATCCTAAGAATGGCCTGGGTGTGGGCACTGGTCCCAAGGAGAAGGATTCTTTCCTAGTCTCTTATTAAGCAACTTCCTATCCTGGGCACAATGTTCATAAAATGTAGACACATAATTTAAGCAACCCATGAATCTTTGTAGCTGCTTCTTATCAGTGATAATATCAGCAAATTTATCAGCAAATTCTATAGCATGATGTTGAATTTATGTTTTTCCATGCTTGACAAATTGTCCAAAAAAATCAATCTTTGTCTGAAACAACTTCATCTTTATGAAAGACAGTACAAAATCATTATCATGAATTATTTTCAAGAAAATACTTAGATGTTTCAAATGTTCCTCTAATTATTTTGAAAAAATGAGGATATCATCAATGTATACCATGAACCAATCCATATATGGTTTCAGCATGTATTCCATTATTCTCTAAAACTCATTGGGAGCATTTTTTTAACCCAAAGGAAATTACTTTTCATTCATAATGGCCATGGGGAACATTGAAAGTTGTTTTGAACTGGTCTTCATATTTGATTCCTATCTACAAAAATCTTTATTTAAGATCGAATTTCGAGAAGACCTTTGCACCTGCAATTCTTTTGACTAAGCCAAACTTATTTGGAATAGGATACCTCCTCCATTCTAATGCATCATTGAGAGGTTTATAATTAATGACTAATCTAGGAGTTCCTCTCATTTTCTTATAATATTTATTTACATAGAACCATGACCATGGGCTCTTGGATCCCCGGATAGGATTCTTTTTTAAAAGTTCTACCATTTCCATGGTGCATAATTTTTTGAGTTGAGTAGACATAGGAATACTCCTGCTTCTATTGGCGATTTGTTTGAACTCAGGTTTATAGGGAAGACTAACTTGAAACCTTTTTCGATTCCAAAAGGCATTAGGCACTTCGTGGAATACTTTGTCCTTAAACTCTTTAATCGGGCCCTTAATTTGTTGTTGCCATTTACGTGTCTGGATGAGATTTTCTAGATTTAAAGAATGTTCAACATACCTAATAATCTTCATATGGGCTCTTTTCTCTCGGATTTCTTCAATCAATGACAAGGCAGGGGTTTTTTAAACTTCAAGCCTCCATACTGAAAGAGAAGTTTTTGTATTGAAACAAAGGGAAGGAAATATGTTTTGGATTTAATGGTCATAAAGTACCCTTCTTGACCTTGGTAGTTTGTAATTCCATGGGGATTCAAAGTAGAAAGAAATATAGTGCCCATAATGCAATCATAAGGTAGATTAGATACTAATAGGAAGGCCAAGCAAAGACATAATTTATCTATACATACTTTTCCTACTGGAAGCTGATATTTAATTTGGATTTTCCTTTTGCCTATAGTTTTTACTAAGGCATTGCAAGGTTTCCAGTATAACGGATTGACATGTTTGATGTCCATAAAGCATGTAGCTTGTATCTTTTCTATGTAAACAAACATAAACATAAAACATAACCAAGCAGAAAAAAACATAGCTTTTAGAGTCCATTGTTGTCATTTCACTGGCTAGCCTATGCGAAACAACCCTTAAAAGTCACAATGTTATACAAAAATAATTATATGGAAGAGAGATTTTAAAGCTCCTTGCAACTTATAAGAAGCAATAATCATTTGAAAATTGTTGTAGAAACCCAAAAAACTAGAAAAAACCATTGGAGAAACTAATCATAAATGCATCCAAGAGTTGTGAAGATATTATGTTGATCCCAACGAGGTTTTGTTGTGATCTTCCATGAGCCCTTGTTCATTGCCAGTCTAACTTTTGAGAGCCTATCCTGGCATTCATGTAGTAGATAGCTCATACATTCTCTATATAAACATGCATAAAATAGAACCAAAAAGAATAAATCATAACTTTCAGAGTCCACTATTGTCATTTTACTAGCTAGGCTATGAGAAACAACCCTTGAAAGTCACAATTTAATATAAAAATAATTATATGGAAGATAGATTTTAAACCTCCTTACAACTTAGAAGAAGCAATAATCATTTGGAAACTGTTGTAGAAACCGAAAAAGCTAGAAAAAAAAAACATAGGAGAAACTAATCATAAATGTATCCAAAATTTGTGAAGATGTTATGTTGATCCCAACGAGGTTTTTACTGTGATCTTCCACAAGCCACTGTCCATTGTCAGTCCAACTTTGTTCATGTCCCTGTAAATGTGAATGAATGAGAGATGAGAGAATAGAGTTGTATATCTTTTAATATCCTGAAAGAGAGGTCGAAGAGTATAATTTTGTAAAGAGGACATCCCATTCATGCATCTGATAATCAACATTGAGTCACCATATACGTGCATCTTTGCAATTCATTTTTATTTTTCCAATTAGATAGTGAGATTAAGTGCCATTAGTTCATTGTATTTCTTTGAAGCATGTCCAAGGCCAGCCGAGAAATAAAAACATTGATCTTCAAAAAGAAAATGATACCACTCGATCCCCCTAGGGATGGGTTCCCTTGGGAAGCTCCATCAAAAAAAGCCCCAAGGGATGCATTTTTGGATGATAGTGTTTGAGGGTGAGGTTGATTGATGAGTTGTTGGGCTTTGTGGGAAAGCTGATAATATCGCCAAATTGTTTACCGCACAACGCGAAGGAGAGGAGTCAATCCCTTCGAAAAGGGAATGATTATGTGCAATCTATATACCCTAGGATATTATCCAAGGGAGAACCTTGTAATCTATAGTATTGGGATCATCCATCCATTTTTTAAAGGATTCTTCTACTTATCTCCATCACATCGACATTGAGCCCCAATAGTCCTTTGGATTTTAGTCTAGACTGATGTAGTGAAGGAGCATTCTAAAAAAAGGTGTTGATTCGTTTCAATGGCCTATTTATAGAGGCTACATTTACCCAGCTCGATGAAATTTCTCCACTACAACTTGTCCCAAGTGGGGGCTTTGTTTAATAATAAAATCCACATAATTTTTTTTCTCTTGGATGGATACTTCAATTTCCATAGCTTTTTCCCCAACCAAGGTAGGGGGTCCTCTCGATTTTATTGCAATAGAGTCGAGTGGCCTAATTGTGGTACATACCCGCCCATAGGATTTAGAGACCAAACCAATTGATCTTCTTGATTTTATGGGGAAAAAAAGGAGTTTTGAAGAGTGTTGATGTAAGTTGTCCATAAGTGTGCATGTTCATCTTCAAGGCCTCCTCTTGCAAATTTAACAATCTTGATTATCTCGACACCATATCCCTTTGCTAGATTTGATTTTTTTTTAAATCTCGCCTTGACTAATAATCTGGATCAAGGGATCTGGAAGAATATGATTGTTATTGTAGCCAATCCATGGGTCTTTTCCAATCAACATACTTGATCCATTTCCAACTCACCATATCAACCATTTTCCAATGAGTGGGAAAGCATTAAGAATGGATCTCCAGAAAATTGAACCATTTTCAACCTTTTTTATTAGATTTTGGATCCAACCAATGATTGTGCATGTTAGCACCTAAACATGTAAGAAGGGTATTTTTCCTAAAGGTCACCCCCCCCCATTGGCGAAAAGAGGGCAAGAAGTGGAGTAAAAACCCACTTATCCTAAATTGGGGCACAATTGCACATTTCGATAAGCGGCGAGCAAATCTGGGCGGCCAGAATCTACGTGCCTAGATCTGCGGTCAGGATTGGATTCCGGACCCCCCTCGCAATTCTACCTTTAAAGCGGGGGGGGTTCGGAATTGGCCACGCATCTCTCAACAACCTAGATCGGAGTGCTCAGATCTGCGGTCAAGGTTGGATTCTGGACCTCCCTTTCCATTCTACCTTTAATAANCTGGAATTGGCGGCCCTCAGCGGACCCCACATTGTCACGTCTCCAATATCCCCCACCTTCCGCCATGCGTCTTCCACTCAGCGCCATCCTGGCCCATCCCTTTCCATCTCATCACCCATTCACCTCCTGCCATGTGTCTCCCTTTCTCTCCCAGTCGCCTCCATCTGTATGGTCGTCTCTACTCCTTATCCACTTGTGCCTCGAGTTCCATGTCACTTCCGCCCATCCACTACTTCCAATTATGCGCCCCAACCTTCGCACTGGCCTCCACGTCTTATGAATTAAGGTCATTCAATCGATCTAGGTGGCAGCGTGAGAAGACCTCCACGTCCCAAAAGTGCAGAGTTGGTCGGGTCGTTCTCAATCCCAAGGAAGCAGTTATTGAGGTAGTTGGTGGTGGTTAGACATCATCTACGCCATAAATGGAAAGCCCGGTGACAAATTAAAAGCACGTCGGTTCATTCGCAAGACTGTCAGGAGTTAGATTGCGTCTGTCATAAGTGTAGGATCGTTCAGAGACTGCATGTGCAGATTGCCAGTAGGCATGAAGACGTAATGCTTTTAATACAGTGTCTCAGTTTCGCTGTTGTTGTTTTTCTTTGAGTATATGTAGGCAATTTTTCCATTTTGTAATCCATCGATGGTAGAGCACAGCTCCCTATTGTAAAGCTTTAATCCAGCCTCTGGTTCTCTGGTTATAGAAGAACATTTGAGACTTCTTGTTTAATGGTAGCCAGCTTCTTCTCTTCCTTTTTTCCTCTGAATCTAAGATCCTGGACATGAATGATCCAGTCGGGTGTTGCATCGCTATATTATGTAGGTTTGATTTTATCAGTTCTGCAATCTTCTTAGGTTCATTTTGAAGTTTATTCGGCTCTGAGAGGATCTCATATCCGAGACTTTTCCTCTTTTGTGAAGACTGTTGGAAGATCGGATGTCCAGAGCAGACTTTATCTCCCCTCTCTTCCCTCTACTTACTCACCACTATCATTATTACTGGCTTAAGTTAGGTCAAGACCTCATCTGTCACTGTTGTTCCAACCCAGTTTTCTGAGTTAGAACGTTACTGTTTCGAGTTTACTTCCATTCGATCACCTCTTTATAAACAAAACGTGACATAAACTGATGGGCGTCGGGCTCTGCTCCTGCTGCAATCCAGGAGTGACTTCCGTCGCCAATAGTGTCACAAGAAAAATATTTATCCTTTATGACTTGTGGCCAGTGACCAAACCCTTATATTAGCCCCCACATGTTCTTTATTTCCAAGGCTTTGGAGAATAAATAAATGTTTTTTTAACTCCCATCCACCAAACTTCTTCAGTGTATCTAAACTCTTAAAGGAGGCCAACACTAGATATCTTTTGTATCTAGGACTTGACCAAAGGAATCTATACGAAAGTTGTCTAAATTTCCCCAAGATTCCTTTCGAAATCCATGACAAAGTGGTCCAGAAGATATGAATTTATTTTCATACGGATTTAACCAGAACTAGCATGTCAACTCTTGAGAGCCAACAATTACACCATGAGTATATCCTTTTCTCCACTTTTGCAAGAAGCCACAACCAATCCCTTTTACGATAACAATTTAACTTGAAGGTAAATCCCATATATTTCAGACATGTTCCAATATCCCTAACCTGAAGGTCTAGAGCTTGAGAGATGTGATGATTTTCTTGCTTTAACAGATCCTAGGTCAAAAGTGATGACTTTTCCATGTTTATTTGCATTCCTATGGCTTTACAAAATGTAGTGAGAATATTCTTCAAATGCTCTACATGCCAATACTCCCCTTCACAAAATATTAGAATACCATCCACAAAAAGTAAATATGAAAGAGAGAAAATGGTGTTGATCGAAACACCTTTAAGTCGATCATTTTTTATTGCATTATGAATCAGTTTGTTGAGTCCTTATGCAACCAACAAGAAGAGGAGAGGGGAAAGGAGGAAACCTTGCCTAATTCCTCGCTTAGCTTTGAAAAAAATGGTGGCAGATCCATTGATCAATAGGCAAAAGGTGTTGAGTTGATGTAGTTCAGAACCCATGTTACTAATGTGCATCCAAATCCCAGTTGAATAAGAATCATCATAATGTAGAGCCAGTTAACTCTATCAAGTGCCTTTGACAAGTCCACTTTAAAGTTTATGGCATTTTGTTTTCTTGTGTGGATGGAGTGAAGGCCCTCTTGTTGCTTGATGAATTTGGTGCCCCTTTAAGAAGCCAAATTGTTTGAAAGAATTATTGTCTCAAAGGAAGTCCTTCAATATATTGGCAATCAATTTTGAGATTATTTTATATATGTTATTTCAAAAAGAGATGGACCTGAATTGATCAAAAGTACAAAGGGTTATTCAATTTAGGGATTAGGGCAATGAAGGTTGCATTAAAGGCAGCTAGGACTTACCTCGAGGTTTTGGAGCACTCCACCATCTTGAGTAAATCATCTCCTAGGAAATCGAAGTAGTCAAGATAAACTTTAGCTATGAGCCTGTCAGGATTCGGGTTCTTATCATTTTTAAAACTATGTAGGACCCTCAACAATTCCTCTTTTGAGACTCTGGTCCATCAAGTTCTCTTTCCCTTCACGATCAATGGAACTAGGGAAGAATCTTTCTACATTAAGTATGGTGTCTATAGTCTCCCTTGAATCAACCTTGAACAAAGTTTTAAATTTCATGGTTCCTTCCTCCATGGTTTCCTCAAATGAAGTGGATTTATAACTATCTGGTCTGTCTATCTCCTAGATGGTATGGACTGCCTTCCTTATGTTGGCAAAGTGGTGGAAGAATTCAGTATTTTCTCCTCCGACCTGCAACCAAAGGGCATGACTCTTCAATCTCCATTCATTTTCCTTGTTTAAAATAATTTTCCTTCTACCTTGTTCCAAAAATTTTATCTCCTCCTTTTGTTGATCTATAAAGGGATCCTACCCCTCTTTTTCTTGCCAAGCTTGCAATTGCTTTTCAATGTCAATGACAACATTGTCTTTCTTCCTTATTCTTTCCTTGTTCCCTGTGAATTCTACCTCTTTGTCCCCTTTTATGTTTGATAGGAATTGGAGAGAAGGATATTCCAAAGAGGATCAATTGAAAGGAGTCCAATTTGATCTGATAACCTCTACAAATGATGGGTCCTCTATCCAATTTGAATTCAATTTAAAGGGGTCAAGAGATTTTCTCAATCTAGGAGACAGTTTCAAAATGATAGGGTTGTGGTCAAAGTCCCCACCTAAAGTGACCTATTGGCAAATATGAAGATTTTCCCAAAGGAAAGCTTCTGATAAAAGGAACTAATCCAACCGCTTTGCCACACTTGCTTCTCCATATCTCATATTCGTCCAAGTGGGAGAATCCTTTGTCGGTTGGACATCATAGAACCCTGCTACCTTAATTTGATGGATGATGAATTTAGCTATCAGTCTATTTGCACTGTTGAACCGCAAATTTCATAGCCTCCTAGTATGAATTTTAGGTCTTCGCCAATCATTACCAGGCTGGTATTTATTAGAGAGACTTGAAGGGTTTAATTCCCAAAATCTTGATGATCCGCACAATGCCTATGGATGTTTAGGCAGAGGAAACCTATATTTATATCAATGGCAAGGAAGGAGCTCCCCAACCTGTGCCCCAACCCTGCTTGTATTACCCACGAGTTTTGGATCTAAAGGGAGTTTTTATTCTAACTCGTGAGGAGACCCCTTGATCTTCCCTAAGCACACGTGGCTATGAAGTCCCATCTAGGAAGAGCAACAGAAAGAGGTTTTGTGGTTTTTCCTCCTTCCACCATTGTTTCTTGAAGCATTATGATAGAACAATTATGAAGTTCTCGAAGTTGCCTTTTGGTCAATTTCTTTAAGGGATTGTCTAGCCCTTAGCAGTTGAGGGAGAGAATAATCATGGGTGAACCTTGCCAAGGCTTGTTTCTCTAAGGGCCCCAATGAGTGACGTTTTATGACTAGAATGAACCTCTGAATTAGCTTGCTTTTGAGCTAGGGAAAGGAAGGATTTTTTACCCCTTTGAGAGGCCTTTAAATCTTTATCTTCATATGATCCAAGGCCTCACTCTATGCCTAGATTGAGTGGTTTTATTGTGCACGATTGGGATCAAAGGTTATATTTTAGAGTCGGGGAAGTGGGGGAAGCTACCAGGTTTTGGGAAACAATGGGGGGGTTTGGTGGTCAACCCTTTGGAGGGTTAGATTCTGAGGTATTCCTAGGAAATAGAGATTTTGAGAGAGGGATCATGGGTTATGTATGATGACCAAGAAAACTTGAGAGACATAAGAGAAATTTATTACTAGGGTCTTTCTCCAAGACTAAAAATTGTTCCTCTGGAGACCCATAACTCAACCCTAAACCGTTAGAAAGATTTAATTGAGGTGAGGAATGGTTTGACTTACCGGAGATCAGTTCCAAAGTGGTTACTTCTAGAATTGTTGTAAGCTTGCTTGATCTTGCCTGGTCCCTAGGAGTGGTTTCCTTGCCCAGAGATGGAGCGGGTGGAAGATGGGACTGAATTGGAGAGGAAGGTGAATCTTCTTGCATCTTCTGATATCATATCTTCTTGGCCTAAATCCAATGCTTCTCGAATTGACAAGATGACCATAAACATGGCACCTCCCACATCAAAAAGGAATGCCTTTGTAATAAAGTTTCGGATGAAAGATGGTATTTTGATGCTATATGGTTATTGTGTCTGCAAGGCCTCTCAAGATATTTAAGCCAACCAAGATTTGTGACATCCCCATATAGTCAGTGCACAAATAAGTGAAATTGTCTTCGTAGAACAACCTCGAGGCATTTCCACTAATACCTCTTATGACCATAGTATGAGAGGGAGTTTAGGCAATCAGACCCAAACTGTGTTTATTTCAAGTCTTTTTGAATTTGCATCAAACTCTACATACCATCTCTTGATGAAGAGTGTTTGTGCTCCCTAGCTCCGTCAAGTATTAAGAATTTTTTCCGCATTCGGGCCAGAGCACAATATCCAAGCCAGCCAACCTTTTGCTAGAACCAGACTCTGAGGCTCATAACCAACATACCTTGAGAAGTTCTATGTGGTCCACTTCTTCAGGGTGTTCGTCAACATTCTTTTACTCGTGAAATGACCCACCAATGTTGCGCTCTGTATACTTGAGATTTCATTCAATTTTACCCCATCATCAACAACCAAATTTACCCTCCCAACTTTTTGTTTCTATTGGGTATTTTGTTAGACGTTGCTTCAATTCTAAGCATTATAGCAGAGGGGGTAGGGTTTCACCGTGCATTCCCCCTCATCAAATCCTCTGTAAGAGATTTTCTGATAAATCCCTTGATTTTTTAGTTTGTTAGGATTGTAATAAGGCTACAACCAGAGTCATGTCCCTAATCAGAGGTGTGTGAACCTTCATCATTGTTGTGAGTGTGTTGATCCACCGTCAAGGATTCATCAATGCTCGAATTTGCGTCATTTGCAAGTGAGTAGATCGGTAAGGTGAGATTTGGCTCTAGGGAGTAATGCTCATCCAAAACCCTATGTGGTAATGATATGGGGTGGTATCAATCCCTTCCCACGATTGGATCGACTTCTCCTCAAGAGCATTGATGATCATATGAAGAACTTGCAGAGTATCATCCTCCAAAGAACTGTTGAGCAGATGCTAGAAGCTTCCGATGAGGTCCAGCTGGATCTACCTTGGAGAGGGTCATTAGAATAATCCACTAGTTCCTCATCCGATTACATTTTTGTTATGTGTCCTCCTAGAAAGTTAAAGGGCATGTGCCAATCCTTTATGTGTAAAGATTGTCAAATCTAAAAAGGACAAAACCAATGTCATGTGGAAACCTTGGCCATCTCCTCTTAATCTTAGATCAGATCATATCCTATTCCTCATACCAAAAAGAATTAAAATATATATTTATAATTATATAATAATAATAATTATATAATGAATTATTTTATTTTTATATATAAATACATTATTTTATTTTAAATTAAAGTAATTAAAGGTTACATGTGTGTGAGAGAGATTGATGTTGCACTATTCTCAAATTTAGGTTTCATAAATTGTTATATATATTACAAATGTACATGGATTTTTTTGAAATATTTAAGAATGACCATTTTTTTTTTAATAATGAATGAATGATGAAAAAAATTGTGAATAGGAAAACATTAGTTACATACAAAATTTGTTAATAGTGAAACATCAATACTCAAATTTAGGTTTCATAAATTGTTATATATATTACAAATGCACATGGATTTTTTTTAAATATTTAAGA